>RJVU01004711.1:1015131-1067268 GCA_003731715.1 Anabarilius grahami | reverse complement strand
TCTGTTGTGCGCAGCGGAGACGGCGTGTGCTGCAGGAGTCGTGGGCCGTATGTAGATTTGCTTGCTCCATAATCACTTGATCGCTAACAATCTTTACCAGCTGATTTGCTCTGAGATTCTCCGTCCGTCGGAAAAAAACGAACGCTCACTAATCGGTCAGATCATGTGATTCAGAGTGTGTGCAGGCGTTGCACTTTCTGCACGCAGTCACTGAGCTGGTTGGGGTTTTTCTTCATCACTGTTTTTATCTTCTCACTAAACGATCCTGTGCGTGTGCCTGTGTGTGTGTGTGTGTGTGTGCCTGTGTGTGTGCGTGTGCCTGTGCGTGTGCGTGTGCGTGTGCCTGTGCGTGTGCCTGTGCGTGTGCCTGTGCGTGTGTGACGCACACATTTGTGAATGTTCTTCTAACGTCTTTGTAATGTTGCGGTTGTGTTTCTGGCTAACAGATGTGCAGCGTTCACTGCTGTGGGCGTGTGTGTGTTAATCATGAAGATATTTGCATGTGTCAGTGTGACACACACACACACACAGGTGGTTTCACTAGTACTTCAGCACATGCTGTACTAACCAACCAGAATGTGTTTCCCTGCATTAACTCTCGAACAACATTCAAAATGTCCCTGATTTTTAAAGAGGGTCTTTTCTAAGCTTTCTGTCAGTCGTGTGTTCTGATTTGATCATCTGTTTGTAATCGACCAATGAGATGCACACACGGATATCATGGTCTTGCGTTCTGATTGGCTGTTTCTGATGTTGGACAGATAATAATCCAAACAGGCGCTGGAAGTGTCCGTGTGTCCTCGCTCACTCCGTCTGATCACCCAACGCTGATACTGTCTCATGATGTTGTACGTAAAAGGGTTTGATTAATAAACGTGCTTCCTGAAGCTGCTTCTGTCTGTGATCTGCTTGATGTTCGGTCGGAGCGTCTCCTGCGTTTAGACCGGCGGATCATCTCTGATTGGCCAATTTTTACTCTTTAAAGCAGTCTGGGATTGATTGATTCTCTCTGATCTGTGACTATAAGCACTCCTTCTGCTGCTTTTCTCTCACGGGTCTTCTTGGGTGAGGTCATCTTACAGTTATTTGCAGCCCAGTGTTTTGTCGGCTCTCTGTGCCTCAGGCTCGCAGGGCTCGTGATGGAGGCGACGAACAGGCTAACGGAGGACAGGTGGTGCTGAAGGACGGAGAGAAGATGCTGGACTCCTCTGAGAGCTGAGGAACGAGAAGAATCGATCCGTCCTGCTGAATGAGCTGTCGATCAGATGAAGAGACTGTGTGTGTTTGAGAACAAACTGTGAATGAATGAGTGTAAATATAGTTTTTATTTAATTAAAGTCTTACTGGTGGAGTTTATGCATGTTTTTGTCTTTTGATTTTAAAATGCGTGACTGGATTTTAACAAACATTAATTGTGTACCAACACTGGTGTAAGTTCAGCATTTTCAATACCACTAGAACTAACGTGCAAACATGCTTTTCTATTTGAAAATACTAATATTAATCAGTTTTTCTCAATTGATTTGACACATTTCTCCAAACTCAGATCACTGTTCTCAAAACACATATTGACCTAAACAGATTGTACTTTTTCATTCATTTCACACAAACTGCAAATCATGTGATCCATTTTCTCAAAACACAAAACTTTCAGATGTTTTCATTATAGTTCATACATCCAACCAAAACTTAAATATATCAGGAAAAACCGAATGCGCAGGGAATCCCTATTCATGTAATTAAGAACAATCTGAGGGAAGGTGATCGAGTCTCGCTGCAGGAGTGTCAGAATCATGATTTTAATTGGGACTCATTCAGATCAGATATAATGAAGATGAGTCAAAGTTAAATACATTAACGTTCAGTTAAATAACAGCAGTCACGAGGCGCGTTGAGCAGGTTCAGCTGGAGCTCCACTGGATCTGGGTGGAGAAGCTGATGATATCAGAGTGTTCAGGAATGAGGTAAACAGCTGATTTCACACTCTTAAAGGGACAGTTCAGCCAAAACTGAACTTGCTGTCATTTCCACACACTCCTGCAGTTGTTGCTCAACTGCTCTCTCATTTCAATCTTTTGTGTTCCACAGAAGAAAGTGTATTGACATGATCGAGGAAAAGTAAACGATGCCAGAATGAGTGTGTTGAACTGAACTTTCATGTTGGAGCTGGACTGTGTGAGTTAGAAAGAAAACAGAAAACAGGCACTGCAGATGCGTGTATCTGTCTGACCCACATTCGCTATCACAAGATGACGTTATCACTGTTTTATTTAGTCCGAGTTATTAATATCATGTTTGTAGTAGGGCAGCAGGAGTAATTTACTGCAGTAAAACATTAGTTACTCGACTCCTGCTGTTTCTGCACTGGCTGAGAGCATGTGGAGAGCAGAACGAACTTGCAGATCCCCCCCCTTACAGGACTCGTTTCAAATAAATCATTAAAAAAGATCAGTAATTTCTCAGATGCTCTTTAATAAAGCAATGAATAAAATCATATGGTTTCATTATAAATAATATATAAATAATTTAATATATTTTTTATTATATTATAAATCATATAACATGTGAAAACTATAAAACAAAGCATTACAAGTAACTTATTATGCAGTCAGAATACTTTATTAATGTAATAAGTAAAGCAATGTATTACAAGCAACATTACGTAATCAAATTACTTTTTGATGTAACAAGCAACGCATTACATAATTGGATTACTTTTTGATACAAGTAATGCATTACATAATCAGATTACTTTTTGATACAAGTAATGCATTACAAGTAACATACATTACATAATCGGATTACTTTTTGATACAAGTAACATACATTACATAATCAGATTACTTTTTGATACAAGTAACATGCATTAAATAATCTGATTACTTTTTGATACAAGTAACATGCATTACATAATCGGATTACTTTTTGATACAAGTAACATGCATTACATAATTAAATTACTTTTTGATACAAGTAATGCATTACAAGTAACATGCATTACATAATCAGATTACTTTCTGATACAAGTAATGCATTACAAGTAACATGCATTACATAATCATTACTTTTTGATACAAGTAACATGCATTACATAATCAGATTACTTTTTGATACAAGTAACATGCATTACATAATCGGATTACTTTTTGATACAAGTAACATGCATTACATAATCGGATTACTTTTTGATACAAGTAACATACATTACATAAATTACTTTTTGATACATGTAACATGCGTTACATAATTGGATTACTTTTTGATACAAGTAACATGCATTACATAACCAGATTGCTTTTTAGATAAAAGTAACGCATTACAAGTAACATGTACTATGTAATCAGGTTACTTTATCGATGTAATAAGTAAAGCAATGTATTAAAAGAGTGCTGCTACTGTGACCACGTAACACTGTCTTGGTCACGTGCCACTATCCTCTATTCATATTACTCAACTCCTGTAAAAGGTTCACCTTTATAGATTCAGGAGGAGTCAGGTAGACATATAATATTTTCTTCTTAGATTATATTATCTCAGGGTCTACTTCTGATCACTACCGTACCTCCTAGGCCTACGGTTCAGATATCAACCTACCTGGGTGTGGTGGGTTATCCTTCCGTTCAGTGCACCACAGCTGGCTCTTCGCCCTCAGAGGACAGCTACGCCTGCTAATGCACTCCCACGGCCCACTCTGTTGCGACTGGTTGGCAACCTTGACTGACTTTGTAAAGTCCGTCAGATTTTTATTAAGATATCCTATCTTTTTCAGACAGTTAACCTCTGATACCCCAAATGATTCTCACTCTACAACAATAAACAGACTGGGATCAGAGTTTGAGTCCTCGTTCTCATTTTATTATTTCTTGAAAGGCAAAAACTAAATACACCACTCTATGCCAGCTAAGCTGGAAGTTGTGTGGTCCAGATTAAACAATCACACTTTAAAGCTTACCCTCTTCTCTACTCAGTATATGTTCTTCTCTAAGAAAATCAGGTGTCTATTTTGAAGTTCAGAGGGTTGTGGTCTGCTGATGGCTTCCGCTTGCTGCTTGCTTGTTCTCTTTCTTCAACAGATCTTCTACACACTAGAGAGCTCTAAGGGCCCCTGTTTTCACTTTTGATGCACATTATCTCTTCATTTACGTACATGTTGCTACTACTTGGGTTAACATATTACACTCTAAAAAATGCTGGGTTAAAAACAACCCAAGTTGGGTTGAAAATGGACAAACCCAGCAATTGGGTTGTTTTAACCCATGGTTGGGTTAAATGTTTGCCCAACGTGCTGGGTAGTTTTATTTAACTCAACTATTGTATAAAAATTACTGTATTGTTTGCTTAAAATGAACCCAAAATATGCTGGAAATTAACATTTATTAATATGTTTAATAAATGAGCATTTATTAATAAGATAATGAATAATAAACAATAAACATTTATTAAATTGCTTATTAATAAATGTACACCTTTTGATTATTATTGTTGCCTCTAGTAATTATGTGTCTGATTTTTAATTTCTCACCTATTTTGGGTTCATTTTAAGCCAGACATATAGTCATTTTTAATCAGTAGTTGGGTTAAATAAAACTACCCAGCAGGTTGGGCAAACATTTAACCCAACCACTGGGTTAAAACAACCCAATTGCTGGGTTTGTCCATTTTCAACCCAACTTGGGTTGTTTTTAACCAAACATTTTTTAGAGTGTACCTGCCTGCGTCAATTGCTATGTTACTTGCGTCAATCACCTTATTTACTAGCTTCAGTGCATTTCCTGTTTGCATCAATGGCTTTAGCAATATACACATTTTTTTATTGTACATTTTATCACCTTGCTAGACATTTATTTCTGTCTTCATTTTTGGCTGTTACGCACAATACTTCTGTCCCCCATCTTCACAGGATGTGGTATACACTTGAGCCCACAGGATGTGTGTTTGAAACCTCATGTCAACTTAATGACCCCAATGTTCTGCTTTTTATTATATCTTATAATTAAAATCTTTATCAAATTGTTCGGAAGAAAACACTCCATATCTCTTGACAGAAGTAACACGCATTACTTAATCAGATTACTTCAAATTACATTCTGATAACACAAATACATTCATTTACAACCAAAAAAAAAAAAAGTTTCTGCAGATGAAGTATTTTCAAGAACAACAGTCAGTAATAGTATGAATTGCAGCTGAAATATAGCTAGTGATGCATGATGTCCAATTTAGTGGTCAGATGATTAATCACAATTTGCTCCCAATATAAAATCAATACTACTTACAAAAAATATAAATTTAACAATGCGATGACTGCTTAGATGTTAATTGATGCTGCAACATTTTTTACCAGCAAGAGTCTTTTAGGATAGAAGGAATGGATGGATATTCCGGAGCAACTTGGCATCGCTGATCTTGGTTTGGAGAGAAAAATATTCCACATACAACAGCTTGCCAGTGTATAGGATGATGCACTACAGTCCACTGTAGAGGCTGATGACATTAAAAAACCCATGCATACGCAAGCAAATGGCTCTCGAATAGCTCTCCACGGTTCTGACCTCGATGAGTGAAAGGGTTAAAGGATTAGTTTTGCTCACCCTCAAGCCATCCTAGACTTTCGGAGAAATATTAATAAATATCCTGACGTATCCAAGCTTTATAATGATGCATTTGTGTTAAAAAATATCCATATTTAACAAGTTACAAAGTCAAATATCTAGCTTCGGCCAGACCGCCTTCCATATTAACATTAATGTTGTAATCACGACAACAGCACATTTTAACGTGCTGTGAATCACTGTTCCCTCAATGTTTTTAGAACATAAATTTGTCAGCCGTGGAAGTAAAACAAATTTGATTCACGCATTGGAAACGATTATTTCCGGTCGCAGTTCAACTCTCTTCTGCAGCGCTGACATCCTCCTGCCGTCCCCTAGCAACAGTCTCTTTGGAGACAGAGATGCTCTTCTCCTGTTGCCGAGTGACAGCGTAGCCAAAGGCAGCGTGGACCCCTTTTTCTTCCTCTTCTTCTTCTGCAGAGAGATTGCCCTCTGGAGTCCCGCCCAGGACATGAAGAAACACACACAAACACAGGGTTACACAACGCGTGTGTGAGCTTCAGTAAACACACATGATAAACATCTTCTGAAACTAAAACATGAGGAACAGCACTTTAATACAGATCATCACTGCTAGAATAGATGATTAAACACTGTTTGTGTGTGAGTGTCCTGTACCCTCCGTCCCGGTGTTTGTGTGTCAGTAAATGACGAATAACGGCGAAACACCAGAGCTAATAAATCCAAACTCTCACTGATAGTGTCTCTGATTATCAGTAAAAGTAACGACTGCCGACTAATAAGATCTGTGTGTGTGTTTCACTTCATCTGGAACAGGTTGCGCTGCATTTCACAGCTGAATTCTTGCGTCACGTCCCTTCAGTGAGTTTGTGTTTTTGTGAACGTCTGTAAACTCTTGAGCTCACAGTCCTGCTGATGCTCATCCCAGTTATTGTCAACTCCAGATAACCGTTTATTCTAGATCAGGGATTTTCACATTTCTTGATGCCGAAGGCCCCAAATATTTGAGGAACATATAAGAATATAGCACTGGCATAGCCACGGGTGTGCCACCCACATTGGCAGCTGGCACCCCTAAAAATAGGTCCGGGTGAAATTGCAAGCACTATAAATGTCACAAGAATCGAAAATGGGCTACTTTCCCATAGACTGGAGTGAGACCAGCGATGACCCTCAAGGTGTTTCGATCTGTGGTTCAGTTCATGCAGAGCACACATGAACCCATCATCATACTAGTTACAACACGAAATAAACATGAATGAACATCTGAAGGTATGTTGAATGATACAGTACAACTTACCGAAATCCGTATGTCATGTAATCGATCAATCAGCGTCAATAAAACAGCTTGTAGAAATGTCACATTTACCTCAGAAAAGCCCTTCAATGTCTAAAAACTGATTAGTCAGCTACAAAAATGAACTCAAAGAGGAGCATTTTGCTAAATATTTGCACTATTGCATATTCATTGTATGTACTAACATGTGCTTCAGTATTGATTGTATAAATCCGTTTTATGACAGCCACCATTTACATGTTTAGGCCTATATAAAAATGAGTAGAAACATAATTATGTCATTAAAAATCTATTATAATGTTATAATAAAAACTTCTTTGTGTAATTTATAAGTACACTCTAAAAAATGCTGGGTTAAAAACAACCCAAGTTGGGTTGAAAATGGACAAACCCAGCGATTGGGTTGTTTTAACCCAGCGGCTGGGTTAAATGTTTGCCCAACCTGCTGGGTAGTTTTATTTAACCCAAATATTGTTTAAAAATTACTGTATTTCTTGCTTAAAATGAACCCAAAATATGTTGGAAATTAACATTTATTAATATGTTTAATAAACAAACATTTATTAATACTTTTTTTGAATAATATTTAAACAATAAACATTTATTAAATTGCTTATTAATAAATGCTCATCTTTTTGATTATTATTGTTGATACCTAGTAATTATGAGTTTGATTTTTAATTTCCAACCTATTTTTGGGTTCATTTTAAGCCAGACATATAGTCATTTGTAAACAATTGTTGGGTTAAATAAAACTACCCAGCAGGTTGGGCAAACATTTAACCCAACTGCTGGGTCAAAACAACCCAATCGCTGGGTTTGTCCATTTTCAACCCAACTTGGGTTGTTTTTAACCCAGCATTTTTTAGAGTGTAGCTTACGTAGTAGAAGTTTTCCATACTGTACCTGATAGGCCCCAAATTAATCAATAATGAACTGAAGGTTATTAAATCGAAATCAAATCCCAAACTTGGTGAAATTTGTGTTGTCTTTTCCATTTATTTTATTTTCAGAGTGCACTAGAATACTTTGTTTACATGTTATAATCACAGAAATGTTTGCTTTTCTGGCTACGCTGGTGGAATATAGACAGCTGTAGATTTTCATGTCACATTGCGGTGATAAATAGTGTATGTTTAAAGTCTGTTGTTTTCTAAATTAAAAAATTTGCTTTTGTGTCGCCACTTTACTGAAGATATTAACTGAAAATATGAAGTTGACTGTATATTTTTCTACCTACTGTCAATGATAGTTATATATCCTTGAAATGTTTTAATTAAATTACATTTTTTTAAGTTTTAATAATTTTAGTTCAAATGCATAATGTTTAATTTTTTTTTACATAGAATGTTGCCATAAAACCCCCAGCGAGCAGCTAAAAGTGCATAGAAATATCCAAGAAACACACACTTTTATAGTTTTATTTTCAACTGTTGAGACATATGATTGATTTAATTATATATCAGCTGTAAAGTGCAGTGTGCAATTTCCACGGACCCTCAGAATCCCTCTCGTTTTCTAGTGTGAAGCGCCCTCTCCAGGATGAATCGTGTTAGTGCAAGTTGAGGATTCCAGAGCGAAAAGTGAGGAAGAGCAGGATATTTTCACTTCAGCTAGCTTTACAAACAGCCTTCATATGTTATAGGAGCCATTTTAATGCAATTATTTGTCCATTGGGTGGCGCTCTGGCATGGTATATTATTAAGGGCACCTGGGTGATGAGACAACAGGTGGTAATGGGGAAGCACATGTTTTTGAACTTACATGATGCTTATTGGATCACATTGTGTTGGACTGAGCTTAATGCTTCACTGGTAAAGAGTAACCTTCAATGAACAATATGTTATGATAATGCGCTGTACTTCATATTTGTTGCTGTGAACATGAAAGAATGGGACACTACAGGAAAATAACTGGAAGCAATGTTTATTAATTGGAGCACAATAAAGAAAGACACTGTTTGCAAATTATATCTGTGTTCATGGAGTCAAATACTTGCTCACTCCTGTTATCAATACCAGCGGCTTAATGGAAAGCTGTAACATGATAAATAATTCAGATAATGTAAATGATAACATCAATGAATTGACCTCATCAGTGGCACATGCCGCAGTAAAAAGGGTCTAGCATTCAGTCAATTCACACTCCCTTTCTTCTCTCAAATAATTGACTCTGATCAATATTTATGTCCATATCTGTATTTCTTCAGCAACTAATGTCCATTCAGAGAGTCATCATCACAAATAACCCCTTCAGCAGGATCACGATCACTTGTCAGGGTTTGTTTTGTGGTAATAATGACGTAAAGTCACCGTTTCCCAGAATGACCCAGAAATCTGTCTTTGACTGACAGTAAATGCGCTGAGATCAGTGAAGGCACTGGCGTGAGCTGCTGTGTTTCAGTGAGAGCTGACCTCAGATCAGTTCAGACTCTGGATGTGGGTCAGGGTTTGCGTGAGAGAAACACTCATCATGAAGTGACTCTGTCTCTCTCTGATCCGTCAGACTCGTGCAGTTCATTGTCAGTCCAAATCCGATTATTTGTGTATCTGATTGGAATATGATCCGAACTGTTCAGATCCGATTTGTGAAAAATCGGATTTGGACTGACAGTCTGAACGTCTGTGAAACCAGACAGATGTGTGTCTCTTCTCTGATTGGTTGCAGGGGGCCCATCTGCCCGTGATTGATTCGCTGATGTCACTGAGCACCATGGAAAGGTGGGTCGGGTCAAGATGTCGAAGGAGACGGATCAGTTCGGGTCCGGCAGGAGCTGGGAAAACACTCTGCTCTTCTGGATCAACAAGGTTCCTCCATCTAGAACCCTAAAGCGAGAGCCCAATCTAGATCTCAGCAGAAGCACCAGGCCACAAACACACTGCAACGTCAGAAGTGGAGTGAATCCGTATTTAACTGCAGTGTGAACACGGCAAATAGGATCTGAAAAGATGCGTTCGTGTTTATAGAACAGAAAGATAAAAATAATTAATACATTTGATAAAACAGATTGGATAACTGCAGTTGCAGTTTTATAAGAAATTCCAACTTTGCACGAGATGGAAGCTGTAGACAAACTTATTGCTTCTGTAGACAAACTGAAAGCAGCTTCTAAACAAATCGAAATAATCAAATCAAGTTCAACTCTAGATGTGTTGATGTGGTCAGAAACGCTGCATGATTCGCTGAGCATCCAGTGACATCAGATCACTGCTTGATTTCTTGTGCAGGTGAATCAGACGTGGGAAAGCACTTATGTTGAAGATAATCCGAAGTCAAACCCCTGAACCGACCTGCAGCCGGCTCAGCCATCTGTGAGTGGCACACACACACACACACACTCACATGTACACTTACATACACTCACACACACACACACACATTTTAAAAGCTTCAAAGTTAAAAATATTCTCCTCATTTGTCAGTCACGTCACCTGCATCCAATCAGCTGCATCCCATGGGCTCGTTTGGCCCCGCCCTCACCCACACCCTCCCCCCAGTACAGGTGAGTTTGCGCGCACAGGCAGGCAGCAGTGAAGCGAGCGCACACCTGATCACAACATGAGCAGGACGTGAGGAGACGGTGAGTGTTGCGTAGTTTTACTCTGGATGACTGTTTTAAGTTCAGCTCACTTCTTGAGTTTTGTCTGCTGTTGATAGTGCTTCAGTTTCAAAAAAATAACAATACATTTTTTTGGGGGGGGGGATGTATACAAATCAGTGCATATTTAATTATATAACCTCATCTGCATATCTAAACATAACATTTCAGAAAACTTAATACAAAACAGTTGTCTTTAAAGGGGACCTATAATGCCCCTTTCACAAGATTAATATATTCTCTGGCAGGGCTCTGAACCGGTTCAAGGAACGAAAATGAAAACTGGAAACGACCAAAATTTTGTTCTATGCAAAACTACCATAACTGAGTGTTTCAGCAGCAAAGAAAAGTTTAACAAAAATAAAATAAATAAACAAAAAATCTGCAGTTTAAAATGAGTTCAGGTGATTAAATACTCATAGTTTTATTGAGACATCAAGAATCAGCATATGAATCTCAACAATGGTGACAATCAAAAGTGCCATGCTGCAATGCAAACAAACACACAGTCACAGCAGCCAGAAAAGACATATGTGTAATAAGAGTGAAGAGCCCAACTAATGGAAACACTAATCACTGTTATGGTGACTTCACATTAAACACATTAGAGTTAAACTTCTGTTAATTCTCAATAACAACTTTTGTAGATGTCTAACATAAATAAAGTCAATCTGGTTAGTAATAAGTGAAGCTGGTAATGCTGTTTGTGGAGTTGTTTCATCAGATCTTGAGAGATTTAATGTCTTTAATCTTCAGTTTATTTCCTCTAAGGCTGTGGCTGAAGTCAGTTGTAGTTCTTGTGTTTCTGCTCGTCTCTTTTTCTGTTCTCTTCTTTCCTTCAGTGATTCTTACAGTGGCCGAGAGAGCTCAACGCACTGCAAATGAAGAAAACACATGCAGATAGAAAAAACACCAGCAAATAAAGAAAACATCTTCATCAGTTTGACAACACATGCGCTGCAAAAGGTCACAACACATGCAAATAGAGAAACATGCTGCAAATAGGCCTGCGCATAATCCACATACGATCAGAATGTGAAGATAAACAAAACTCACCTTTCAGGTGGAAGAGTAAACATTTTCGTTGTGGTCTGTGTCAGTCCCGGCGCCAGGACAAACGATTTGGGGTGGTAAAAAATATTATTAATAAATAATATATTTTTTAATAATTTACTTGATTTTGTCTCAAATCCCAGTCATTTATTCACTGCAGAAAGTGAAAGTAAAAACTCAGCTATGAGAGCTCTCAACATGTTCTGATAACACTATTAAACCTTAATTTATTTCCTAATATTTTTCTTGTGGCCCATATGTAGTTTTTTTTATAAATGAGGAGTTATCTTATTACAGCGCGTCGGTTATGCGTGATACGCTATAAATTATTGCGGGGCAAAATAAAATATTAATTTAATTCTAAAAGTAGCCTAATCATCATCATCATCATCATCATCATCATTCAGATCATCGCAGAAGGGGCTTGAGGTCGCCTGGTATGTGCTATTTGCAGTGCATTTCTGTATTTGGTTGTGTTGTGAACTTTTGCAGCGCATGTGTTGTCAAACTGATGAAGATGTTTTCTTTATTTGCTGGTGTTTTTTCTATTTGTGTGTGTTTTCTTCATTTTCAGCGCATTGAGCTCTCTCGGCCACCATAGATTCTGCTTGATAACATGCTTATTAAGGCTGAGATGACTCTTTATTTAATATACACAGATTTTGTGGCTCAGATAAGGTCCAGTTTAGGTTTATTTCTTTGCTCTAGGCTGACATGTGGCATTGCTGTGGCCTGCTTGTGGCTCAGATCTGGCAAACAGAAGTGGCCCACACAAGGACCGTAATTCATTGCAGCATGTGGGACAGATCATCATGCTCGGCCGGATCTGGGCCGAGACAATGTTGCTATCTGGGATTGGTGATTAAAAACCTGAATAATATTAATTCCTTGTATTTTTCCTCTGTCGCAGTAGATCCGATTCTTCAGACTGAAGGTTCACAGCTCCATGCCTCCATGAACGACCTCTGACACACGAAGGCCCCTCCCCTTTACTCCCACCTATCAGATCCCAGCCAATCACCCGCTCTGCTGTCTTCTACGGCCCAATCGCTGTCCGCCACGATGGTTTGCCACTACAACGAGACTATAACTTTCTTCTACTCCATCAGCAAGAAGACCATCAGCGACACATGGCGGACAAAAGACATTGTGGTGGTTTCCTTGGGAATGCTCGTTTGTTTTTTTGTGATTTTCACCAACATCCTGGTCATGATGGCCATCTTCATGAACCGCAGGTTTCATTACCCCATATACTATCTGCTGGGAAACCTGGCGGCCGCTGATCTGTTCTCCGGCATCTCCTACTTGTACCTGATGTTCCACACCGGCCCCTGGACCATCAAGCTTTCCATATATCAGTGGTTTGTCCGACAGGTAAGGCTGTGGTTTGGGAGTGTCTGGGATTGGTGTTTAATGAGTAATGTTGGTGCTGAATAGAGTAATCATGACTGGTTTAGCAATAGAAACTGCACAGAGATTCAGTTGTTTGACAAACCGACGAAGCTGTGTTAGAGGAAGTGTTTATATTTGTTGAATATTCCTGAGGTAAGTACATCTGAAATCAGTGTGGTTGAGCAACAGGACATGGTGTGCTTCCCGTTCCCTCAAAGGAATTCTGGGAGAAATTTGGTAATGTGCATGTTGATCCAGATGTTACGTCATCTGAAGTCCTCGCAGGAGTTGTCAGCGTCTCTTCAAAGGTGTTGGTCATTTGAGGACTTCTTAAGAGGCTGGATCCAAACTGAAGCTGATGTATTCTCTAATCACTCTCTAAATTCTTTGTGTCTTCTTTAGGGTTTGATCAACACCAGTCTGACAGCGTTGGTGATTAATCTGATGGCCATCGCTCTGGAGCGACACCAGACCATCTTCACCATGCAGCTGCACAGTAAAATGACCAACCACAGGGTCGTGCTGGTCATCATCGGCATCTGGGTCATCACCATAGTGATGGGTCTGGTGCCCACTATGGGATGGCACTGCTTGTGCAACATCAAGGAGTGCTCCACCATGGCGCCGCTCTACAGCCGCAGTTACCTGGTGTTCTGGGCCGTGTTGAACCTGCTGACCTTCACAGTCATGGTGGCCATCTACACACGCATCTTCATCGTCTGGCGCAAGAACCACCGGGTGAGCCAGCACACCTCTCAGGTCCAACACAAGGAGACGGTGTTCAACCTCATGAAGACTGTCGTCATGATATTGGGTAAGACATATAATCGTCTCTGAATTACGACGTGTCCTAATGTGACGGAGCGCTCTGGAGATGAAGATGACACTGAGCTTCCCGCTTCTGCAGTGTTTGCTTTTGCTGAATCAGATTCAGAGTTGGCAGCCATGCTTGCCCGTGTCGCTGCGTGCTCGGACTCACTCTGAGAAATCACGACTGGATGATTGGTTTCTGGGGGATCAGTGCGATGCTGCAATCGCCTTGCCCCGCCCCTGTGCCTTTCTTCCCAGAGTTGCATGAAAAATTTTGGCAAATTAGTGCCCGTATGGAAGGCCAAAATCTTCGCCAAAAGTTTTTTCTTTCTCACTACCCTTAATGGTCGGGTAGTCAGGGGGTTTGTGAGGATTCCCCAGGTGGAGTGTGCAGTTGCGGTGCATTCCCGCAAAGGGCTGCAACCTGGTGGTGTCATCCGCAATTCCCGTCCAGCCCCTATAAGGTAACAGCAGCTCTGGCTGCTAAGGTTTTCAGTGCTGCTGGACAGGCTGCCTCTGCCCTGAATGTGATGGCCACCCTGCAAGTCTACCAGGCCAAAGCACTCACAAAGCCACAAGGGTAGTTCTGAGCCGATGTTGACGCAGGCACTTGCGCATGGTGACTGACCGTGATGAAAGTCACATCACTGGCCCTTGGCTAGACAATGTCCACCCTGGTGGTCCAGAAGAGCCCCCAGGCTAAACCTTGCAGAGGTGCGAGATTTCGTCAAAGTGCACTTTCTCGATGCTCCCATCTCACAAGGCGGCCTTTTCGGCGACACTGTCGAGGACTGTGCCCAGCTGTTCTCCACAGTCCAGAAGCAGGCTGAGGCTGTCAAGAGCGTACCCCGACGTGCTACCAGACCGTTGTGGGCTGCCCCTGCTCATCGCCCAAGGGTATCCGTCCCCTGCAAAAAAAAAAAAACACTCTGCTGGTCAGCTCTACTGTGATATTGAGCTGCTGCAGGAAGATGACGACGCCCGTCTCAGCCGCCGTTCAATCCTCCAAATAGTGCGCCTGAGATGGGCAGCCTGGAAATGGAGGGATTTGCTCTTCCCCTGGAGGAGGACCGGGTGGAGTATATTTTGAGTTAAATTTCTGTTCCGATGCTATGCTTTGCCACTTTCATCCCCTCTTATTGCCAGCGGTCAGTGGGGTACGGTTCAAGGACGCTATGCTTTCAAGTCCTGAGGTGGGCATGGCCTTGATACACACACTAGGTTACATTCACCCCGTCCTGCTGCCAAACCTTCAGCCTATGCTCAGACCTTGCTTTTCCATGGGCAGGAGTTTCCCTAATACAAGTGTCGAGGCATGTTGTTGTCTCCCCTGAACAGATGGCTTTGCCATTGGCTGGGGTGCCATGCGCAACAGGCATGCAGTATGGGCTCCTGGATAGGACTTCAACTGCATTGGCACATCAATTACCTTGAGTAGCTAGCAGTATGGCTTGCTCTGTGCCACTTCAAATTGCAGCTGAAAGACAAGCATGTCCTGGTCCAGACAGACAATGATGCAGCCATTGCACACATCAACCATCAGGGTGATCTACGCTCCCTTCACATGTAATGTTGAACGTGACTGACTGAAATGGAATGTCTCGGTTACGTATGTAACCCTCGTTCCCAGGAGGGAACAGAGACGCCACTTCCCGTCGCTTCATTATAGTTATAATTTTCTTTAATTATAATTATCAGTGTCGTTCTGTTGTCATTGATGGATGCTCTGTTCTCAATAGGGGAATTTTGTGCTGCTAAAAAAATGGGAGGTTGTCCCTAGAAGCTACTGCTGTTCCCTGTCTTAGCTTTCACGGAGCTCAAAGGATGGGTAATTTAGAACAGAGCCAACTGCCAAATGTAACTTCAGCAAAATATGCCAATAAAAATTGACTAAAAATTTTGTGTATGGTAATTTTTTGACTTAAGTGGTCCTGACTGAATTGGTTATCGTTATAGTAATCATTTATGGTTCTAATTGTTGTTATATAGTTATGATTATGGTTATCATTATTATTTATGGTTATAATTGTAGTTATATAGTTATGGTTATCGTTATAGTTATCCTTTATGGTTTTAATTGTAGTTATATAGTTATTGAGTCTTGAAGGCCTCGGGTTAGAAACGCTGTCCAGTCGGTTTATATTGTCACAATAATTCAGACTCAGATAACATGGTTTGTTTTGTAGATCCAGAGCTCCTCTGAAGACATTTATCAGTTGTTTCATCGTGGTTTAGTTAAACTCTAAGAGCGAACAGTCTGAATGTGTTCAGGTAACACCCCTTCTGGAGAAAACACACAGCAGCACAGTCAACATTCATAAACAGGATCTGGGGGAGGAAGGAATGTCCGGGCTCGTCCAACCGGACCTGCATGTTTTCATGATCCCAGCCTCGTTTCTTTTCACGTTTTGTCGCTCTCAGCAAACATGGGACATTCCCAGAAGATTTTCCCAAAATCCTAAACATTTAATTTGCACGTCAATAGCTGTGTTTCCATCCAAAGTTTGCAAATTTAACTTGTGTGTAAATTTGGAATATCACATAAAACATTTAAATAATAAAGCACTGTTTCTATCCATTGAGTCGAAGAGAACAAAATCATCACTTCTGAAAAACCTGCACTAAATATCATTAAGAAAAATGTAAGTTGCTGCTGTAGAAGCCACTGTACATAATCCTTTACTTGTGCCTCAGAGCTCGCAGATGAAGCACAATAAAAGCTGTAATGTTATCTTGCATTCAGATGCTGGTGTTTGTGAATGAAATCGTAAGACGCTTCTTGAGGGAATTATACTGAACCACTTTAACAACAGACTTTGCTCAGGCATTACAGAATGACCAAAAACAGCATTTCAGATGCTGTGCAACGAGATCGCTCCAGTTCTGTCATCCCATCTTTTTTGATGCGCATCAAGGAATTTAATGCGGTAATCCAAATGTGTTAAAAATGACTCAAAATGTGTTAAATTCTTACACAACAGTGTGTGAGTTTAGGGACAACGCTTGTTGTGTTAATTCTGACACATTCATTGAGTCAATGATTTTAACACAGTGAATTTGTCAGGAAGGTTAACCAGAGGTGTAGTCCAGACCAGACCCTCAATGTATGGAGGTGAGATAATGAGATAATTAATTAGATAATTAAGTCATTAATCAAGCAGTAGTGATGAACACCTGCTGTTAACAGACAGAATCATTGAAGGAAAGAGGCAAACAACAACAAAATAAAACACCTGTGCTACTTCTGAACATGAAGACAAAATTTGCAATGATCTCTTTGTCAAGTCCAGTCAAAAAAATAAAAAAAGTCTTACACATTAGTGCTTGTGTTTTGGGACAGCACTTCTGTTAATTTAATTCACAGTGTCAAACACAGACATTCAGAATGTGTCAAAAAGCATTTGTTAAAAAATGTCAAATTGGCTAAATTCTTGTGAGTTTAGGGACAACACTTGTGTTAATTTTGACACATTCACTGTGTGATGATTTTAACACAGTAAATGTGTCAGGAAGGTGATCTGATGTTAACAAGCAGAACCAAAGAAAATCACAATTTTTAAGTTACCATCATGGAGATCAGGGTTTGCTTTAGTTGGGCTCTTGACCCTTGAATTTTTAATATTAGATTTTGTTTGGCTGTTGTAACTGAGTTATAACAGCCAGACAAGAAAAGAGAAAAGATGATCAGGTGTTGTTGGTTATGTTTTCAAAATCATTATTTGATCTGAATCACTGAACTCATCTAGAGCCCAATCTCTGAGTTAGATTTACATTATTGATTACAGCAGCACTGTGATTCTACAGCAGAAGATCAGCTTTCTCCATATAATCTGAAGAATTTCCCAAAATTTGTTCTGATTTTAAAATGAGATCTTTCTTTTAGGCACACACAGACATCAAGAATCAGCCTGTGAATCTCAACAGTGGTGAGAATAATAAAGCATGTTGCAGTGCATTCTGGGTGCCACCAATCAAAATTCATCCATGGCTCCCATCATGCTAGATGAATAAAATATGAGCTGAATTGTCTTAGTAATTTCCTTTATTCTCATATTTTATTTTGTTCTGTTTATGTGACTTTTTAGTAGCTTGTTTTCTAATGTTCAGAGTTGATCTGTTGATCAGAATATGTTGCTTGTCACCGTCGCTGAGATTCACAGGCTGATTCTTGATGTCTGTGTGTGCCTAAAAGAAAGATTTATTTCTTTTTTTTCAATCAGAAAATCTTTTAAGAAATCCTTCTGATTACATTGAGAAAGCTGATCTTGTGCTGTAGAATCACAGTGCTGCTGTAATCAATAATGTAAATCTAACTCAGAGATTGGGCTCTAGATGAGTTCAGTGATTCAGATCAAATAATGATTATGTGAAAACATAACCAACACCACCTGATCATCTTTTCTCTTTGCTTGTCTGGCTTTTACAACTCAGTTACAACAGCCCAAACAAAATCTAATATTAAAAAGTCAAGGGACAAGAGCTCAACTAAAACAACTAAACAACTAAAACTCTATGATGGTGGCTTAAAAATTGTGATTTTCTCCTGTGGTGATTCTGCTTGTTAACAGCAGGTGTTCATCACTAATGTTCAATAGTCACATGATTAATGAATTATCTTGATTGAATGGTCTTGGAAGTTCTGGTCTCGTCCACACCTCTGTCATTGAATGGTCTTGGTTTTGGAGGTCTGGTCTTCACCTCTGAAATGAACACAAAGTTGTGTAAATGTGTAATATTAACACATTACAGGTGTTCTTGGCTGCACAGATTGTGTTGATGCTGTGAACAAATACACAGGTTGTGTTAATTTTAAAACTACACATTATATGTGTAAAACAGTTGAATTCTTCCAACACATTTTTATGCAATATTGACACAAAATGTGTAAACTAGAGTGTTACACATAATATGTGTCATTTTTCTATACATTTCTTCTTAGAGTGTGTGTTCATCGCTCTTGTGCTCTCTCTGGCAGGTTGTTTCGTGGTGTGTTGGACGCCGGGTCTGGTTCTGCTTCTGCTGGACGGTCTCTGTGAAACCTGTGACGTCCTGACCTACGAGAATTTCTTCCTGTTGCTGGCCGAGTGCAACTCCTTCATGAACCCCATCATCTACTCCTACCGCGACAAGGACATGAGCGACACCTTCAAACGCATCCTCTGTTACCCGTGCCGGAGTTCCCAGCAGACGGGCGAGCACTCGGGCGTCCGCTTCAACACCCTCGAGCAAGAGGTACTCTCTGAGAGCGACGGGACCCACAACCCACACCAGCATCAAATCTCCATTTTAGCACAAGAACTCACGTCCGACAGACACGCTTTCATGTGACAGAGTGAATTACACAGCGGTTACGCTATAAACACGACAAAAAGAGTTCTTCTGCAGTTGTTTTGTCATTTTCCATCACAAATATATAAACATTCTTACATCAAGATACATTTACTGGAGAAGCAAAATGACTTGGGATGTTTTTGGAAAATGTATTAAAATGAAGTGAGTTTATGCTTAAAACCGAAATATCAAGGGAAACTTGTTTCCGCCACAAAATAAAAAATTATAATAAATAATCGCAATTCTGACTTTTTTCCTCTCATTTCCCAGAAAAATTTCGCAATTGCTAAACAAGTCAGAATTGTGAGATATAAACTTGCAATTGTGAGAAAAAAAGTCATAATTGCAAGAAACTCAGAATTGTTAGAAAAAGTCGTAATTGCGAGAAACTCAGAATTGTGAGATATAAACTCGCTATTGTTACAAAAAGTCGTAATTGCAGGAAAAAAGTCAGAATTGTGGAATATAAACTCGCAATTGTGATAAAAGTCAGAATTGCAAGATAAAAAGTCGCAATTGACAATGACATTCCAGCTGAAGTTTTAAAGGAGTAAGCCTCTATTTGTTACGGCTGGCTGCAGGAAGGAGCACAGACGAGGAGTATAAATCCAAATACTAGTTTAATAACGTAATCCACAGGTTAACAGGCACAGAGAAACAACACAACTTGCTATAATGGTGAACGGACAAAGACTGAGTGAACAGGGGGAAACTAAATAGCAAACATAACAAGGATGATTAATGAGACACAGGTGATACAGATTAACTAATGAAGATGGCGGGAAACAGAACATGTGATCATAAAACACAAACAGAAAGTCCATAAACGGAAACTGAAACTAAACAGACTGTGACACTATTAAAGACATGAAATGTTGCCAAAGAAGACTTTTTTACTTTAAATAGCTAAATGTTCATTTAATAGCAGCCGAGTTCAGCGCAATATGTTACCGTACTCATCACGCTGAACACTGAGAATTTGAATTACTGTAATATGATGATCGGGTGCGGATAATCATAGGTGCGGGTGGGTGGCGGGCGAATGACTTATTTTTAGAAGTGGATTCGGGTGACGTTTGAGCTGATCTGCGCATAAGTAACGCTCACTAACCGGTCGGATGGGCGGCAGATCATGTGATTCAGAGTGTTTTTACATGTGTCGCCCTTTCTGCTAGTGATGTTCGGTTTTTGAACTAATCGTTCTTTTGAGCCGGTTGAAACTGGTTCATAGGAAGTAACCGATCGAGCCGGTTCACTAATCGAACTGAATCGAACTTTAGTTGCAGGTTGATGACGCAAGACGCACAAGCGCAAGTAACACGTCCGACTCAAAAAGAACCGGTTGAGCCGCTCATCCAGCTGTCGAAGTCTGTCGAGGATTACCGAGGAGTCTGATGAGTGACTCGATGATACCATGCAAGCCTGAGGCACGTACTGGAAATGTGCTTATTATTTACATTTATTTACATTTATGCATTTGGCAGACGCTTTTATCCAAAGCGACTTACATTGCATTATACTATACATTTGTATCTGAGTATGTGCAATCCCTGGGATCGAACCCATGACCTTGGCATTGCTAGTGCCACGCTCTAACCACTGAGCTACAGGAAAGCTATTATGACTACTGTTATTAGATAACATTTCATTAATACTTGGAAAAACCTTTTTGTCAAGAGATGTAAATAAATTTGACTATGGCTTATATTTCATGCAGATTATATTTTAAGTTGTGAAGTGAAATCAATGAGTTTATTCTTTCTATACTTTAGACATAGAACATATCTGCATTTGTGCATAACTATGTGTGTTGTAGTTGCGAATCTGATCCAAGATGTAGTAGGCTAATCAATATCAGCCAGTCGTATCCGACATAAAGGATCCGCGATCCAATGAAACTGTGACATCAAACTTGTGTGAATGTGAATGAAAGGCAATAATCAGCAATATGCGTTCACACAAATAACTTTTTATTTGAATGTTTCAATATGTGTGTTACAGCTGTGTGGTTAAGAGAGGCACAGGCACGGACTTCAACATAACAAAGGCTTTAATTAAAGAAGAAAGGTAACTACACAACATAAGATCAACAATATACCCGACAAGGGAGTGCAGAGAGAGAGTCCATTATAAGGGTGAGATAACGAGGTGATCCAGGTGAGGGGAAGTACGTGCAGGTGTGAGACGGAGAGGATGATGGGAGTTGTAGTCCGGGAACAGAAGGAACTGTGACAATGTGCTTACACAAATGCCTTTATTTAAACGTTTTGACATTAGAAAAGAAATGCATAGTTACATCATAGCATGATGACGTCAGGAACCTATAAATCAGATTTTTGAACCGGTTCATTGAGCCGAAACTGTCCGGTTTGAGGAAATGAATCGGACTTTGCATCACTAGTTTCTGCACACAGTCACTGAGCTGGTTTTTATCTTCTCACTAAACGATCCTGTGTGTGTGTGTGTGTGTGTGTGTGTGTGTGTGTGTGTGTGTGTGTGTGTGTGNGCACACGTTTGTGAATGTTCATCTAACGTCTTTGTAATGTTGCGGTTGTGTTTCTGGCTAACAGATGTGCAGCGTTCACTGCTGTGGCCGTGTGTGTGTTAATCATGAAGATATTTGCATGTGTCAGTGTGACACTCACACACACACACTCACACACACACCCATGTATGTTTGTTTTTGTGAATTGTGGGGTCATTCCATAGGCGTAATGGTTTTTATACTGTACAAACTGTATTTTCTCTCCCCCTACACTACCCCTACCTCTAAACCTAACCATCACAGGAAACTGTGCACACTTTTACTTTCTCACAAAAACTCATTCTGTGTGATTTATAAGCCTTTTGAAAAGTGGAGACATGCTGTAATGTCCTCATAAGTCACCTCTTCTTGTAATACTTATGTCATACCCATGTCATTATACACATTTGTGTCCTGATATGTCACAAAAACGCACACACACACACACACACACACACACACACAGGTGGTTTCTCTAGTACTTCAGCACATGCTGTACTAACCAACCAGAATGTGTTTCCCTGCATTAACTCTCGAACAACATTCAAAATGTCCCTGATTTTTAAAGAGGGTCTTTTCTAAGCTTTCATCGGTTGTTTTTTAAGAGTTTTGTTTCTGTATGATCTGAACTGAAGTCTTAACGTGCACCACAATTCAACCCAACAAATGTGTTTCATGCAAAGAAAGTGCAGAATGGTGCTAAAAATGGGCATTGCTGAGTCAGTAGCAATTCACAATGAGGTTTCTTTTGTTAATCCAACAATGACCAATATATTATATCAGCATTATTAACCTTCATTTTAGTTCACAGTGCGATTAACTGATATTAAAAAGTTTTGATCTAAATGCATTAGTAAATGCTGAGATTACATTTACATTTATGCATTTGGCAAATGCTTTTATCCGAAGCGACTTACATTGCATTATACTATACATTTGTATCTGAGTATGTGCAATCCCTGGGATCGAACCCATGACCTTGGCATTGCTAGTGCCACGCTCTAACCACTGAGCTACAGGAAAGATTAACACTGAGATTAATTGTTTATTGAAATGTCTTGTGAATTATGAGCTGAGAACATGAGTTCATGAGTGTCATCTATCTGTAATCGACCAATGAGACGCACACACGGATATCATGGTCTTGCGTTCTGATTGGCTGTTTCTGATGTTGGACAGATAATAATCCAAACAGGCGCTGGAAGTGTCCGTGTGTCCTCGCTCACTCCGTCTGATCACCCAACGCTGATACTGTCTCATGATGTTGTACGTAAATGGGTTTGATTAATAAACGTGCTTCCTGAAGCTGCTTCTGTCTGTGATCTGCTTGATGTTCGGTCGGAGCGTCTCCTGCGTTTAGACCGGCGGATCATCTCTGATTGGTCATTTTTCTGCAGCTTGTGACCTGGGCAATCAGCGCTGAGTGCTGTCATTTGTTTGTTATTAAAACAGACGTGTTGATCTTTATCAATGCAGAAATGTTTTCTGAAAACATGTGATTGCTGATAAAGAAGCAACTCTATAACAGTCAGGAGTCAAGAGCTCAACTAAAGCAAACACCGATCTCCATTATGGTGACCTCAAACCAAACATCTAAACCTCTGTTAACTCTCAGTAAGAGCTTCTGTAGACGTGTGACAGAAATAAAGTCAGTCTGGTTAGTAATAAGTGAAGCTGGTAATGCTGTTTGTGGAGTTGTTGAATCAGATCTTCAGAGATTTAATGTCTTTTATCTTCAGTTCATCTAAGGCTGTGGCTGAAGAAAGTTGTAGTTTGTGTTCTTATTTCTCTTTCTTTCAGTGTTTGTTCACAGCAGGTGTTTGAATGATTGAAAGAATGTTTCAGGAACATCAAACTAACCTTTAAATAACATTCTACTAACATTAAGGAAACTGAACATTTTCATGTTCTTGGAATGTTACAAATCAACGTTCCTACAATGTTGAATTTGAGATCAAAATTAAGTTGAAAGAACGTTTGAGGAACATTATACCTTATAAAAACTTTCCTCTAACGTCAAGAAAACTGTTTTTAATGTTCCCAGAACAACAGTGAATATTTAGAGAACGTTCTTATAACAAAACTCTGTCAGCTGGTGAGATCTGTGTGTGTTTCACTTCATCTGGAACAGGTTACGCTGCATTTTACAGCTGAATTCTTGCATCACGTCCCTTCAGTGAGTTTGTGAACGTCTGTAAACTCTTGAACATCACAGTCCTGCTGATGCTCATCTCAGTTATTGTCTTGTGTGTTTCCAGATGACAGTTTATTCTAGATCAGGGATTTTCACATTTCTTGATGCCGAAGGCCCCAAATGTGTGAGGAACATATAAGAATATAGACAGCTGTAGATTTTCATGTCCAAAGATAGTGTATTCAAATATGTTGCTTGCTAAATTAAATAATTTGCTTTTATATTTTGTCTTTACTGAAGATAAATAAAATTATATTATCTGGAAAATATTAGTTGACTGTATATTTTTCTACCCACTTTCAATGATGGATGTAAAACCTTGAATTGTTTTAATTCAAATTTAATTTTCAATCATTTTAATTCACATTTATTTGCATAAACTTTATTTATTATTATTATTTTTTTTTTACATAGAATCTTGCCATAAACCCCCTGTAAGTAGCTAAAGTCAAGATGCATAGAAATATATATATATATACAGTACAGTCCAAAAGTTTGGAACCACTAAGATTTTTAATGTTTTTAAAAGAAGTTTCGTCTGCTCACCAAGGCTACATTTAATTAAATAAATGTAGCCTTGGTGAGCAGACGAAACTTCTTTTAAAAACATTAAAAATCTTAGTGGTTCCAAACTTTTGAACTGTACTGTATATAAAACTCACTTTTATTGTTTTATTATTTTTAGGTGGTAAGACATGAATAAAATAATCAAAATTAACTTAATTATTTCTGACCATTCAGTATAGAATTATTCAGTGTATATATCCTCCACAGACCCTCAGAATCCCTCTAGCGCCCTCTGCAGGATGAATCGTGTTAGTGCAGGTGTTCCTCCTGCAGTGAGTGTGATGAAGGTCAGTGTTTCACTGCTCTGATGCTCGTGTGTGTTCTGCAGTCAGTGTGAGCTGCTGTGATCGCCCAGAAAACTGCGCTCTTTCTTTCTTTCTTTCTTTCTTTCTTTCTTTCTTTCTTTCTTTCTTTCTTTCTTTCTTTCTTTCTTTCTGTCTGTCTGTCTTTCTTTCTTTCTTTCTTTCTGTCTTTCTTCTTTCGCTCCGCCCATCCTCACGTGTGATTGGACGGCCGTGGGTTGATTGACAGCTCCAGCAGGACACCTGACGGTCGGTGCTGGCGGCCCATGCGCGCGGGGGACACGGGGATGGGCGGCTCCGCGGCAGCGGGATGCGGTTCGTTCGGTGACGGACATCAAACGGCAGAATGACACTGTAAGATTCGCGTTTTCGTTCGTCGTCTTATTTTGTCTCCACTAAAGGCGTCCTCGCGATGGACACATCTGCGGTGAAGAAAAGCTCGCCGGTGCCGGACATCTGCCCGCTGGACCGGTACGACTCCACCCGAGCCAAGACCCGAGCCAGTGTGAGCTGGCTGCTGAGCCGCGGACCTGAAGGTAAACCACCGTGTGTGTGTGTGTGTGTGTGTGTGTCCGCAGCATCAGCACCAGCACCATCATTCAGCATCCGCGCGCGCGCTCCCGCAGCTGGTTTAATAGAGACAGAGGGCCTGAGTGTGTGTGTGTGTGTGTGTGTGTGTGTGTGTGTGTGTGTGTGTGAGCGCAGGGCGTCACCGCGGATATTCAGCGGCTGATCATATAACAGTGATGAAGCAGCAGCTCTAACACACTTCAATATCACACAATCACCACGAACCCAAAACATTAACACACACACACACACTCAAACGGGGGAATGTCTTTGTTTTGGGCACGTGCGCGCGCGATGATAACAGGACACGGGAGTTTGAGATCAAGACTCATTGTCTGAAGCGGCCCGGTGCCTTTCGCGTGTCCAAAAACAGATTTAAAGCCAATTTCTATAATATACTCATCATATCACTTACAAATGTCATATATATATATATATATGACATTCATATGACATATGATATTCAGATCATGTATATAATGTGTGTTAATATTAATATAGCTGCTTATGTATTATTATACATTGGTCAATCACAGCATTCAGTCTTGTATCGCTCCACACTGCCTTTCTTCTCTCAAATAATTGACTCTGATCAATATTTATGTCCATATCTGTATTTCTTCAGCAACTAATGTCCATTCAGAGAGTCATCATCACAAATAACCCCTTCAGCAGGATCACGATCACTTGTCAGGGTTTGTTTTGTGGTAATAATGACGTAAAGTCACCGTTTCCCAGAATGACCCAGAAATCTGTCTTTGACTGACAGTAAATGCGCTGAGATCAGTGAAGGCACTGGCGTGAGCTGCTGTGCTTCAGTGAGAGCTGACCTCAGATCAGTTCAGACTCTGGATGTGGGTCAGGGTTTGCGTGAGAGAAACACTCATCATGAAGTGACTCTGTCTCTCTCTGATCCGTCAGACTCGTGCAGATCAAGTCTTTGTTGTGCTGTTGAACACATACAGCATCAGTGATTCTGAGCGGACGTCCAGTGATTTGTCCTCTGTTTTGATGCCAAATAATGTAAATGTATATATCGCTGCCGTTGGTGTAAACTGGTGTTCCACAACCAAAAAACACATTTAAAAAGCATTTAAGTGTTAAAATTTTAGATGTTTACTAAAATCCTTCTATTATCTACTGAATCCCACAATAATATTTAAAATATCAGTAAGAAATATATATAAAATCATCATTTATTGGGTACTTTCGATTGGGAGGTGTCTGTCCTGACCCCTAAATTTAAACTTGTGAAAATGATATTGAAATAATTTTTGAAAGTTCCATTGTTGTTTTTAAAGACTGAGACTGATTTTAACACACTTCTACATTTCTGATCAGGAAATATTCCTCTCTTTCACAGCAGATCATCATCATTCTGAGTTAAATGTGTTCAAAAGTCTGAAAATCTGTGTGGAACGTAAAGGAACGTCACTAACAAACACCTTTTTCTGCAATTAAACAAACTTTTTTGGGTGTTATTCCATAAAATGTAGTTTTTTATGTGTGATTATCTGTTCAGAGCTGTGCTAGATAACCTGATCATCATCTTTGAGCGGCTCAAAAGTGTCTGAAATTGTCACGACTGAAACATGTGGTGAAGTTTCGGTAGTGACATCATTGTTCTGGTAGTGACATAAGGGAAACATAATCATTTATTTGGGGGAAATAAACAAAATTTTAGTACAGTTATCTTAATCATTAGTGTTTTATGTGAGTTAAATTGTGTCATGTGATGTGGTCGATACCAACACATTACTGTCACGACCGAAACATGGATGTTTTGTCAAAATAAAGTATATTGAATGATCAACTAAGATTTTATTATAGTGTTTGGTTCAATGTTTATTCAAACTAATCAATCCTTCATCAGTATGAGTAAAATATATTCACAAGGTAGATGTAAACAAAATCTTAATAGGTAAATGTGACCCTTCTTATTAAATTATTTATTATTGTGTTTCGGTAGTGACAAATTTGAGGAGAGGAAAAATGTTTCAAAACTTTCTGAAAATACAATATGAGAATTAACTGCACAATTACTAGAAATGTGTAGCTTGGATATTATACAATTTGCATACATACAAAATTTGTCGAAAAAGACATTTCCAACTCTGACTTTGAACCAGTTCTGTATACAACAATCAAACGCAGGACTTTGGTGTTGCTAGTGCAATGCTCTACTGTTCGACCAATTTCATAATAATAATAAGTCCTGCCGTTGTTGTTATTTGCGGTACAGTGTGTTCATCTGATCGTTCAGTCGTTATTCTCATGCGTTTGATGCTGTGCCTGTAGAGAGTGATCCTGCTGGGCTGAATCAGGACGGAGGGATCTGTCCCGCTCTAGAGCGCCTCCTGCTGTCCGCAGATCTGTACTGCAGGGTGTTTTCCTCACACGCTCTGGCCGGCGTCACAGCGCCTCCTAGAGATCACAGCTCTCTACTGCAGCTCCTCGGCCGGTACGACCTGATCCCGCTTCACACGGACCTGCAGAAGCCGGTCGACGAGACGCAGCTGAGCCAGAAACCCATCGATATGGTGAGTGAACGATACACAGACTCACACTGCGGGCAGTTATGTGATTCGATTGGCTGACAGATGTGTGTCTCTTCTCTGATTGGTTGCAGGGGGCCCATCTGGCCGTGATTGATTCACTGATGTCGCTGAGCACCATGGAAACGGTGGGTCGGGTCAAGATGTCGAAGGAGACGGATCAGTTCGGGCCCGGCAAGAGCTGGGAAAATGCTCTGCTCTTCTGGATCAACAAGGTTCCTCCATCTAGAACCCTAAAGCGAGAGCCCAATCTAGGGCCCTGTTTCCACCTGGTATTAAGATGCGTTATGGTCGATTGGATCACAAGTAGACGACACTAAATACAGGTGTAAACGGGGTCTAAAATGTTTTGAGTTTGTCCACTTTTGACCACTTCCAGAGGTAGTCGAAAAAGCATTTGACCGGATCGAACAGTAGGGGTTACATTGGTGCCGTGACCCGGATGGGAGTGAGGTTTAGGGGAGGTGAATGTAACTGAGAGCTGTGCGTGTAAACCTCACTCCCCTGATCTCAAGAGGCGCTCTAGGGACTGACGTTAGATGATGCTGTCTTTAGCCTCCTTGTTAGAGTGCCGAACTCCCATGCCAGCGGACCCGGGTTCGAGTCCCGCTGAGAGCGGGCGGTCCAAACAGGAGAGGTTACACAAGCACAATGTTCTCTCACCATTCCTGATTTCTAACACACACTCACAGCATACGGGCACAGCGTATGGACCCTCCCTTTGAAGAAATCAGGACAGAAGTGATTGAAAGTGGACAAAAGTGACTGATTAAAACACCAGGTGTAAACGAGTATGTGTCTCCCTCGTCCACTTGTGATCCGATCGACCAAAACGCATCTTAAAGGGTTAATTCACCCAAAAATTCTGTCATTAATAACTTTTCTGTACGTTCCAAACCTGTAAGACCTTCGTTCATCTTCAGAAGACAAATTAAGATATTTTTGATGAAATCCGTGAGCTTTCTGACCTCCGATAGACTGCAAACATAATTATCACAATCAAGTTCCAGAAAGGTACTAAAGGCATCATTAAAACAGTCATGTGACTGCAGTGATTCAACCTTAATGTTATGAAGAGATGAGAACACTTTTTGTGCGCAAAAACAAAACAAAAATAACGACTTTATTTCTTCTCTCCCCTGTCAGTCTCCTACACTGTTGATGCAGTGAACGCAGTGCAGAGCTTCCATGTTGTACGTCAGAACACCGGCTCATTATTGGCTCCTGCGTCAGTTTCACATGCATGCGTCGTGCTGCTCACGTGACCAGCATTTGCCAATACTGAGCCGGTGTTCTGACTTAGAACCTGGAAGTGCTGCACTGTGTTTACTACGTACTAGTTTGAGTAGGGCTGTGACAGTGGCAAATTGGGGGGGGGAATGGGTGTTGGTTGTGTATATATATATATATATATATATATGTCAGAGGTTGCGTTAGACTTGCGTTTCGCCGTCCTTTTGATGGACAGGATCGTAAAAAAAAATCCATCATAATCAATAATTACCCGTCATTTGAATTTTTGTATTTTAATAAGACATTTAATAGCTTCTGATTTTGTCCACATTTTCATTTTTATTCACGAACTTACAGGATAAGCAAATAGGCATAGCTATGCATTTACTTATATTATGAAAAGAAAGTTAAAGACTGCGTCACTTCTCAGTTTTCATCTTGAACAGTTGTAACGGATCGTGAGTGAATGCGATCATCCTTTCCTCTTTACTACACAGAACGAAATAAACGAATGAAAATCAAAAAATATGTTGAAAGATACAGTAGCTTACCGAAATCTGTATCACGTCAGTACAGTCACGTAACGTTATACCTCAGAAAAGCCATTTGTTGACCATAAACTTATAGTCAGCAAGAAAAATAATAAAACTTAATTAAGTAAGCATGCATAAGTAACTTTATTATTATAAAATTAACTTAAACTGGGTGCTCGTCTGTGTGTGATCAAGCGCATTGTTTTCATTTTGTTCTGGAGACTGAACTCGCGCTCTGCTGCCACACTGGAGCGCACTCACCACCTACTGGACAGGGGTGGGAATTACAGTTACAAGCTACATAATCTGTCAAAATGACGGACGGGCTGCAGATTTTTTCCGTCACTTCTAAAAAAAATTACATCAATGACGGAAAATTTTCGATTAACGCGACCTCTGAGATTATATATATATATATATATATATCACACTACCGCCGGTGACACTCCACGACCGCGGTGACACGGTTTTCATGACTACCGTCACAGCCCTAAGTTTGAGTGATAATAATTTGAATGAACTAATCCTTTAACACCAGGTGTAAACAGGGCCTAGATCTCAGCAGAAGCACCAGGCCACAAACACACTGCAAAGTCAGAAGTGGAGTGAAACCGTATTCAACTGCAGTGTGAACGTGGCAAATAGGATCTGAATAGATGCGTTCATGGTTAAACTGGGTTTCCATCCACCTATTTTTATGTGAATTTTGGGGATATTGTTTAAAAATAATCCAGTTGTGGCCTAATGATTAGAGTTGGACTTGTAACCTGACGGTCTAGATGTGTTGATGTTGCAATGAATGTCAGAAACATCTGTTCTGTTCACATTTCTTGTGCAGGTGAATCAGAAGTTGCGGGAAAACGCTAATGTTGAAGATAATCCGAAGTCAAACCCCTGCACTGACCTGCAGCCGGCTCAGCCATCTGTGAGTGAACACACACACACACACACACACACACTCTCACACACACACTGACGGCCGTCTCTCTCTCCGGTGTGTTTCTCTGCTGCAGTGCCCACAGCGCTGGTACTGGAAGCTGGTTCCAGTGAGTATTACACCTCTGATGCCTGAGTCTCATTTAGTGACGTGTGACTCCTCATTGTGAACGTGATCATGGATATTAAATCAGAGTTTGATGCATTTATCAAGCGTGTCTGTCTGTATGCCGATGTACCCGACAGAAGTGCCTTATTCTGACTGATCGATTGTGTTTTGACTGATGTGTACAGTAGCATTCAAATGTTTGGGGTTGGTAACAATACAGTAAAAACAGTCAAATAGCTGTTTTCTATGTGAATATCATTACTCCAGTCTTCAGTGTCACGTGATTCTATTATGCTGATTTGCTGCTCAAGAAACATTTCTGATCATCATCAATGCTGAAAACAGTCTGAGATGAATAGAAAGTTAGAAGTTTATAACATTATATATGCTTTTACTGTCTCCTTTGATCAGTTTGCTGAATTAAAGTATTAATTTCTTTTAATAAAAATCATACTGACCCCAGACTTTTGAACGGTAGTGTATATTTACCAGTATTTGGCCTTTTATCCACTTTCTCCTTCGACTCTCTCCTTTAAATGACGTGTGTGCTCATATAGGTCCAGCCAATAGGAATCAGGGGGTGGGGATCCAGCATTGTCCCCGCCCCCTTTTACTTCTGTTTGTCATGTGACTGTGTGTGAATCTGGTTGCCGTAGCGACGACCCCTGGGCATTTACCCGTGTGCTCTCTCTGCCATACTGCACCCAGCATGCCATCGCATTTTGTTTGAAGGAGTCGGGGAATAAGCCTCCTGTGGTAACGTATCCGCCCGCCTCCTGTCTCCATCACACACACACACACACACACACACATCTGCATGACGTCATCACTGTCCTGTCTCAGATCTCTGCAGAAAACACATGCTTTTTATCGGTTTTCTTTTGCATATAATTCAGTTTTTCTTCCAGTTTGTTTTCTCACTGTCACCTGCTGTATTTCCATGGCTGGACTCTGGATGGCGCTGCAACACGCTGAAGCCAGCAAAACCCACATATATTCACACACTCACATCAGTGTTTTGTTCTTCCCCTTCACCTGTGAGCCTGTGTGAATCTCATGAAACCTGTCAACATTTCCCATATTTCATCCCAAAATCATATGGTAAAACACTATATTTTAAATAAAGTCAATATAACCTGCTTTTGGAGCATTTAAATTTGCATATTGATGTTTTTACGGCGGTTGAGTGTTTGTTGTACAACCTTTCATTTATTTCATAAACTATACATATAATTAAAAGTGCTATATTACAGTAATGAGAATCAATATCAAATTAAATTTACGCATTAAAGCTGATTTGAATTAGTTTCATAATTGACAAATTTTGCAACATTGACACTATTGAACTGAACTGAGCTGAATTAATGAATTTGTCTCACATTTGATGAAGTTTGCATCATTGATTCCGTTATTTTCCTCTTTATTACAGTGATGCTGCTTTGAAACAATCTGTACTGTATAAAGTGCTGTAGAAATAAAGCTGACTTGACTATTAAGAAAAATGACAACTGCAAATATCCAGATACATTATGATAATGAGATTTATTGCATTTAGAGTAACAAGAATTTGAGGAAAATGTGCTTATGTTGTGAAAATGTTACAATGCAAACCATTTTATTACTAGTACAAATAGGCTTAATGTACAACATCATTTTTTTTTTTTTTTATGTGACCCAGACATGTTTCATGTGATTATATATATGTGTGTGTGTGTGTGTGTGATCTTGTTTCTGTCTGGCTGGCTCATGCTGGTTTTGCTTCAGTTGTGTGTGTGTGTGTGTGTGGTGATCTGAACACTCCTGCACGCTGACATTCACTCAATGATCTGAGTCACTGAAGGACTGTGAGTTCTGATGCACTTTTCAAATGAACAGTGAATGAATCACTGATTCTATGAGTCAGAATAAAAGTGAATCTGATTCTGTTTGTTTGTGTTGCTGTTTACCTTCCTGGTTTTCTTGAACAATTTTTCTTTTTTTCCTTTTATCTTCTTTCTTCTGAACACATCTGAACTGTTTTTCCGCTTTCTGTGTGTCTGTCTGTCTGTCTCAGATCCGTTACAGGAAAGATAAGGTTCAGTCTAAACAGACTCCGGTGTTCGTGGTGGTGTCGGGAGTGAAGGATCTGTCTAACGGCTGCGCCATCGCTGCTGCGCTTCACTTCTACTGCCCTCAGATTCTGCCTCTGGAGGGTAAAACACACATTTATCCATCAGTCTAGAAGACCAACGGAAACCCTAAAGGAAAACTACCCACATTTTTAGAAATGTAATTTACTTGTCTCTGCTTCTGTCTGTAGATGTGTGTTTGAAGGACACCATGTCCCCGGCAGACAGTATGTACAATCTCCAGCTGATCAGAGAGTTTTGTGAAAGTCACCTGAAGATCTGCTGCCCCCTACAGCTGGAGGATTTACTGTATGCCCCGCCCGTTTTACAGGTGAGAAATGCCCCACCCACTTTACAGGTGAGACATGCCCCACCTACTCTGCAGGTGCATGCCCCGCCCACTTTACAGGTGAGACATGCCCCGCCTACTCTGCAGGTGCATGCCCCGCCTACTTTACAGGTGAGATATGCCCCACCTACTTTGCAGGTGCAGCTTCTCTACCCAATTTATCAATGAGATAAACATTCAGAAAAACATATGTGCATCTTCTTGTTATTGAGAATTATGAAATATATTATGTAATTATAATAAAAAAAAATGCAATATATAAGAGTTTTGTCTTTTGACCCCAAAGGTGAACATTATGTGCTTCCTTTCGGAGCTGTTTGCCACCTTCGAAGTGCAGAAACCAGATTTCGTCAAACCCACGCACACACTGGACCTAACAGGTAGAAATAAACATACATAAACATACGAGTGAACACAAAAACACACCGTGCATTCAGATCCTAATAGAGCTCTCTCTTGTCTTACAGACGCATCTGATCTGGTCGACTGCACGAGTCCGATCAGTGGCAACAGGTAAGCGCTCCTATCAAAACACTCACATTATGTTAGCAGATGTTGAAATGCATCATGGGATCTGATGTTTTTCTCGCAGTGGCTCCCCGTCTTTCCTTCTGAAGCAGTCGCTCCTGCCTCAGTCCTCCTCTGTGTCCGGTGAGAGCTTTCTGCATGCTGGGACGTGTTGTCCAACCTGTGAGATCTGTGGTACTTGTAGGTCTTGCTGTGAATTTGTGTGTGCCGATGTCTTGTGTAAGTTAAGTTTTGCATGTGCATGTGGTTTACTGTGGGATTTGTAGTGTGATGTTTGAAATGTTGCTCATTGTGTAACTATTACTTTTACATTTGTTGTTGTGTAGAAGGACGGGGCTGGACCAAAAAGCAAATTAGGTATGTCTGTCCTTTAGTTCAAGAAAGTACAACTAATCTCATTTTTATGATACTAATTCTGTGATTTATTAGTCTAAATAATTTATGTATTTTTAATTTATATAACTCTGAAAAATTGGGCATGAGCCCCTTCATCAAGCACTAATTTTCACTTTCTCTGTCTCAGCCGTCCGCTCTCAGCTGTGGCCTTCAGCATCCCATTCCCACTGGACAGTGATGTTGATGTTGTTATGGGCAACCCTCTCTTCCGTTCCGTCAGCACGGACAGCCTCACTATGGTGACCAACCCTGGCTCTTACACGCCCCCAGAGGATCTGAGTAAGCTCATTGGTCAGGCTCCTCTAGGAGAGTTGCCTACCATAGAAGAAGCTTTACAGATCATTCATACCGGCCGTCCGGTACACAACGAGCCTCGTATGCGGCCAGAGGGGGCGCCGTCTGGCTTTTACCTCCACTCACCTGAAGAGGGTGGAGCCAGACTGAGCAGCTCCGCCCCCTGCCGAACGGGGATGATGTATCGACCAATGGGAGGAGGGATTAATAGCAGCGGGAACCAAAAACGGCAACCGGTAGGTTCACAAAAACACAATGGCGGTTTAGAGTGTGACACACCAGAAAACTCCCCCAAAACCTCCTCCAGTCCAGCCAACGGACCCAAGACTGGTCGCATGACAAACTTTGCTGAACGCAGGAAGATGATACCAGAATCCCCAAGTAATTCCAGGTCCCAGGACGTAGCATCATTGTGCAGCCCTGCAGAGATGAGCCCTGTCGGGGCAGTGGAGGCGCAGGAGCTGGGTGCACGTCTGGAGGAGAAACGCAGATCAATTGAAGCTCAAAAGAGGCGGATTGAGGCCATCTTTACCAAGCACAGGCAAAGGCTGGGCAAAACCGCCTTCCTTCAGCTCCAGAAGAAACAGGGGGGAGAGGTGGAAGACGACGGACAGTCCCTCACCCTGGATGAACGACTGACACAAATGGAGCAGCAACTTCAACAAGAGGAGGAAAGAGAGAAGGAGGAGGAGAAGAAGAAACTGGAGGAGGAGAAGAAAGAAAAGGATGGAGAACAGAAGAAGAGCACCAATGATGTAGTATCCCCACCTAAACTGGAGAAACAGGTGACCTTCTCTGTTGAAACAAAGAAAGAGGTAGAGAAAGAGCCACCGTTGGAGGAATATAATGAGGCAGTAGCTAAGCTAAGCTCCACCCTACAGACCCTACAAAGAGACATGCAGCGCCTTACAGATCAGCAGCAAAGGCTCATGGGAAAGAAAACTCTGAGTTCTCCGAAAAACACCTCAAATAAAACACCAGCCTCCGGTAAGGCCTGGGTCATCCCTGCTGGTCCCAAATCCCCTGCTACACCCCCTCATCTTTCTAGAGACTCCACCCGTATCATTTCACCCTCTGGATCTCCATCACGCTCCGGACAACCTTCTGACACACCCAGATCCCCTAAAAGCTCAACATCATCTGCTCCACGCAGATCCCGTGGAGCTGCTCCTAAGAGCCCCAAACGTCAACGTCCCTCCCGCCCCACGGACCTCGGCTTCCAGCCTCTCACACGTGTCCTAACGCCCCCACAGAATGTGGACACGCTTCCCCATCTGCGGCGAGTCTCTCCAAGCCAGTGTCAGGTGCAGACTTGCTCCTCACTGCGATTCGGAGGTCCACGCACACCTCAGGCCTCTCCGCTGCAACCTGCTCAGCCTCAAGAGAGCACATCAGAATCAGGGTCCAGCGACCATAACACCCCGATCTTCACCTTGGAGCTGGAGGCTGGACCTCCGTCTGCGCTCCCAGCTGAACTGTTAGGAGGTGGGAGCAGTTCGGGAGCCCCGTCAGAGTGCTCGTTTGAAAGCGACATGCTCCTCAGCAGCGCCCTGGTGAAAGATGAAACCGAGGGTGCGGGGACGGTGGGAGAGGACACAGATCTGGAACAGGGTGCAGAAATATTCTCATCAGATTCCATGAGTGACCAGACAGAGAATGAGAGCAGGCTGGGACTCGATGTGTTCTTCAAGGTGTGTGAAGGACTGCATGTGCATTTGTCGATGATACATGTCTGAGGTGTTTGTAACGTGTTTATTTGTGGGTGTTCAGGAGGAGGGTCTATCGGAGGAGGAGATGGCCCAGAAAAGGGCTCTGCTGATGGAGCGGCAGCAAAGACGTGCGCAAGAGATCAAGAAACGGGCAAGATACGGGCAAGACCCTGAGAACAGGTAAGAACACCCAAATCCAAACCCTCTCATTCGGGACCTGCACTCAGGACTCACTGATCTCTCCTTTCTCCTACAGTCAACAGGCTTCTGTGGATGACCTGCGAGCCTCTCAAACTCCACTGCTTTCACAGTCACTACCCACCTCATACACCCCACCCCCTCCTTCAAAGGCCACGCCCCCAGGCACGCCCTTGCGTCGGGGAGCATTCACACGGGCAGAGTATGAAAGGCGCCATCAGCTGAAGATAATGTCTGATCTAGAGAAGGTTCTAAAACAGAAACCAGCAAAGCACAGTGGCAAAAAACAGCACACACACAAACCGCACAACAACCATGAGCTCACTCACACACGCTCGCCAGGGAAGAACAAAACAGGTAACCACACACATCACAAGCATCTTGTCACCTAACATGATTGCTATCTCCCTGAATGAACGAAACTGCAACATGTGCTCAACCATTGAATGGAGTTTAGGGCAAGACTTTTGACCTGTTTGCCGAGCAAAGTCAGATGGGAGTAGCTTTTGAAAGTTGTTTGAAAATATTTTTTGCAGTTGTTTGGTAGTGCTAGAGGTGCAGAAATTACAAACAATGCTGCTTTAAAGATTTCACTAGCATTCCCTAAAATAAGTTTCCTCACACAGCTGTAGCTATCCAGAAAGATGGCAGATCTCTAACAACTGAAAAACCAGCAAGGTACTGTACCCTGCTGCTTAGCCATGTTTTTATCTTTTGCTTTCCATTCATCTCTGTCCTTACTTACACACTTTCTCTCTCACCCAACAACTCAGTCGTTCAGAGTCACCCTCAAAGGTGATGTCATCAGGGAAACTGGCAAATCAGAATGGAGAGAAAGACTGGGAGCAAGCCTCCAATGCCTCCTCTCCAGCCTCACTCCCGGAATACACAGGTAAAGAGCTGACAAGAACCAGTCAAGGGGGCTAGTTTGAAATATGAAGGCAATTTAAGTCATTTGTAGCTCTGTAGGTGGTTGCTGTTGCAAAGTTGCTAGGATGTTTTGTGTGGTGCTAGGCTGTTACTAAAGTGGTCTGAGTGCATGTGGGCACCTTGCTAGATGGTAGCTATGGTGTTTTGAATGATTGCTAAGAACCTCCTAGGATGTTCAGAGGGGTTTCTGGGATGTAGCTGTGCGGTTAATAATGCTTTTTGAGTGGTTGCTAAAGTGTTTGTGGGAGTGTTGCTAGCTGATTGCTAGGCTGTTCTGAATGATTGCAAGGCGTAGGATGATTAGGATGATCAGCCACTTCCTTATTCTCCAGAGTGATTCCAACTGTCAGTTCCGTGCCATTCCTAGATGGCCATTCAGATGATTAGGATGTTCTGGGTGGTTACTGGGACTTAGCTGAGGTTTTCTGAATGGTTTCTCTTTAGGCTGTCCTGAATGATTGCCTGGTAGTTTCTAGGATGTTCTGGGTGGTTGCTAAGGCACTGCTTAGCAGTTGCTAAGGTGGTTTGGGTGTTGCTAGGTGGTTTGCTAGGCTGTTTGTTGTGTTTGATAGGGGCATTGTTAGGCAAGATGAAAAAACACTGTGTAAGATTTTTTAAATATTATCAGGGATAGTCTGGTCAATTGAAAGATGTAGAACGCACCATCAGAGCAATCTGAATGTAGTCTAGATGCGGTCTAGTAATGTTTAAGTACTGTTTAAAGTATGTTGACTTTGTCAAGCCAATTAATAATCATATGAAGTCATAGTGGTTTAACTGCACTGTGTAGAACAGGTAAGCATGAAGACAAACCACGTGATTTGACCTGATTTGAGAAACAGCACCACCTGCAGGCTATAATCAGCACCTTACTTGATCTGTGTGGTTTTCACTCACAGTCACAGTTTTATCTTCTGTTTCAGGTCCTAAATTATTTAAGGAGCCCAGTTTTAAATCCAACAAGTTCATCATTCACAACGCGCTCTCACGCTGCTGCCTCGCTGGCAAGGTCAACGAATCCCAGAAAAACAAGATCGTAGAGGTGCGTCACTGTTCATCTTCTTTTTTGTCCACAGTCGTGACTCCGTCGTGCCCTTTCACATTCTGACAGTCCATTTTCTCTCTAGGAGATGGAGAAGAGCTCCGCCAGCCACTTCCTTATTCTCCTGCGTGATTCCAACTGTCAGTTCCGTGCCGTCTACACCCTAGACGGCCAGTCGGAGGAGCTGCATCGACTGTGCGGCGTCGGCCCGCGTGTCATTTCCTCGTCGGCCGTGGAGGCCATTTATAAATACAGCTCTGACAGGAAACTGTTCAATACACTTCCATCTCGTACCCTGAGTATGAGTGTCGACGCTTTCACTATCCCCGCCCATCTCTGGCACGCTAAGAAACACGGCACGCCCAAAAAAGTAGCCACACCCAAATAGGCCACTCCCACCATTATAAAGACCTGTTTGCACCAAGAACAATAATTTTAACAATATAAGCATCTACTTGAATGTACAATAGCTAAAATTATAATTATAATGATAACTATATTAGCGTCCACACCAACGGACAATATCATTCTCTTTATATAAGTGCGCTGCAGTTTTGTCGTCTGTCTCTTTAAATGCTCAAGCTCTTTAAAGCAGGATGGATTCTGATTGGCTGTCAATCTTTTTATTGTTCATCAGCTGGAAACATTCACTCTGAAAGTGATTCCGGTGATATCTTTCCTCTGTGCAGTTATCATTATAGTTGTGGTGTGGACATCGTTATTCTCATAGAGTTACAGCGATTATTAAAAACTTCGGAATTATGGTTATCATAGTTATAGTTATTGTTGTTGGTGTGAACGAACCTTAAACTCCTCCGGCCCAGACAGACCTACTATAAGTGCCATTCCTCTAAAAATAAACATCTTACCAGCACTAAACACATGACACAACAATCTGTGTAATGAATTTTATGATCACCGAATGACCTTGTCATGTTTTCTGACTCTGCATGAAGACGTAGACGAGCCCTGAGGTTTTCACGCTACTAAAGACTGAAGAAACCACACATCCTTTCTGCATGTGAATGTTCGGTAATATTTCTTGACAGTCACACCAACTAAGCACTTGCAGCATTTGTCTCCCATTTTTATGCTCTATATTCTCTGCTCTTATAGATACACATTTTTAAATCTCAGTCTACTGTAGTTTTAGTGAGAATCAGTTTCACTGTCAATCATCTGCCTGGCTAGATAATTTTAGAGATCTCCTGCTGCGAACACTTGTTCTCTTTTATATTATTGCATCAGCCTTTCCGTTCCTCATGTGCTGAATCTGTGTGGCGTAAATGACTCTCGCTGTCCTCCAGAGACGTCCAGCCGTCCAAAGACTGTGAGGCACCATGTGAGTTGGTGTCTGGACTCTGTTGCACAGAGTTTGTGAGCTGAGTACGGATCAGTGAATCACAGCTCTGAGAACCTGATCCTGGATCAGTATTAAAAAGCCATTGAACCTCCATCATAATCATACAGCGTTGGTGGCTTGTGTGCTGTGTGTGTAGAGATTACCTTTGTGTGTGTGTGTGTGTGTGTGTGTGTGTGTGTGAAGGGCTGCTGGAATGTTTTCTAATATGAGTTTTGACATCATGTTTGTGTGTGTTTTCCTGATCCACGATGATGATGATGATTTTATGTGGTGATGAACATGTAGATCAATAAAATCATTTCTAACATTTCAACTCCTGTTCCTGTAACTGGCTGACAACAAAGGTATGATTCCTGAATGTTGCTTATATATAATGTTTAATATAAATGTTTAGTTGTGTCTGAACCAACTTGTTATCTCCACTAGATGTCCACAATGCTGTGTACAAGGAATGCAATAGGCCTAAAGTCTAATATTTGGTAGTAGTGTGTTTTTATAATTACAGTATTAAATAAGTTTATATACAGTATATATATTTGTACCCAGTGCTGATGAGAATCCTGACAGACGCGGTTCACACACTTTGCGTCTACATAGTTTTGTTTAATCCTCACAGCGATGATTAATTTGCCTGTTTAATGAGCAGATCGTGAAGACAGGTGAGAACAGATGAGACAGAAGAACCTCCAGCATTTGTGCTCGAGGCTTTGTGAGTCCATTCCACCCAATGGGTGACATTGTATGTATAAATATATATGAAAACTAACTCAAAAAAAAACATTTGTTACATGTCCCCGCTATCTAAACCTAAACTTTATCATGAAATATAATTATTAATCATTAATCACTTTCAGAAATCTTATTTTATTACATTGTTGTGTGACTTGGTATGATACCATCTGTACTTTTTTTTTTTTCCATAATATGGAAGAAATCCATAATAGGTTATATAAAAATGTTATATGAAAATACACATTTTAGTCGTGTCCCCAGGTTTTCACTCAGTCCTGTTACCCTCACACATTTACCCCTCTAAAAAACTTGGAACATTCCACAAGACACATTTTCAACAGCACGTTGCATCATGTGGATCTTATGCAGGCCATGAAAACACTGAAAGTAAGTCCTTTTATTTTAATTTCTGTATATTTGATGAAATTGTAACTATGACTGAGAAGGTCAATCACAACGTACTGTCCTGTTACCTAAATTATTTCTTAGATGTTTTTTTTTTTTTTTTAATATTAAGTCACTACTTGCTCAGTGTCCTTATGCTATTAGCATGTATGCCATGTGGCAATTTGTCATGTATTTGCAAAGTTTTTTGCTCAAAAGCTCAATCCTGTTACTTTCAGTCCTGTTACACATATGAAAAATAACAGGGCTGATCAAGTAGGGTCCTCTGGTTTGTTGATTTAATAGTGTGAATATTAGTTGATATAATACTATTCGCCTGTATCATGAGTTTTACAGTTGAAATTACTTAAATTGTAGATTTTTATGATTAGTTTTACAGTGTGAACGCCATACTTGCAGGGAGCCAGTCCACCACGAAGTGACTTAATCTTTTTGTCTTTCTCTTTCTTATCTTTTGTAGAAAATGGAGAGAACCTATACTATGCAGGTGCCAGAAACACCCACCCATGGCATGCTGCAAGGGATTGAGTGAAACACACCCGCAACCTCCCCTCGCTCCCTTTTTGTCTTTCCTTTCCTCTCTTTCTCTCCCCCTCTCTCTCCTTCTTTCTCTTTCCACTTCCTTTGCTGTGAAGTACTACTAGCACACAGCACATCCCTTCAACACAGAAATCTCATACACATGCACACACATGGACAATCATTCCTGTTGCCCAGAGTTCATTCCTGTTACCCAGAGTTCATTCCTGTTACCTAGAGTTCATTCCTGTTACCTAGAGTTCATTCCTGTTACCTAGAGTTCATTCCTGTTACCCAGAGTTCATTCCTGTTACCCAGAGTTCATTCCTGTTACCAAGTGTTCATCCCCGTTACCCAGTGTTCATTCCCGTTACCAAGTGTTCATCCCCGTTACCCAGTGTTCATTCCCGTTACCAAGTGTTCATTCCCATTACCCAGTGTTCATTCCCATTACCCAGTGTTCATTCCTGTTACCAAGTGTTCATCCCCGTTACCCAGTGTTCATTCCTGTTACCCAGTGTTCATTCCTGTTACCAAGTGTTCATTCCTGTTACCAAGTGTTCATTCCTGTTACCAAGTGTTCACTCCTGTTACCCAGTGTTCATTTCCTGTTACTAATAACTTTTAAATAAAGTTAAACCACCATTTTTATCAGTTTTGTTTGGTCCATCATTTATACAATTATTGAATACATTAAATTATTAAAAAAAAATTATAAAATTGAGGCTTCGGTCTTCTTTAAAGTGAAAAAATGGCGTTGTGGGTGTTTTTTATTAAAATACACCATGCCTTTATATATAGTGATTTCTTTAGTCACAAATACCAATTATTTAAACACATAACCAACCTTTTTTTTTTATTTTTTTAAATAAACACTTTCTTGAGGGGAAAACAAAGGAATTAACTGACATGCTTTTAAACATGCTTTTTAAATGGCACATTAGTTTTGGTAACAGGGCTGAAAAAACTTTTTTTTTTTTTAATAAACACTTTCTTGAGGGGGAAACAAAGGAATTAACTGACATGCTTTTAAACATGCTTTTTAAATGGCACATTAGTTTTGGTAACAGGGCTGAAAAAACTTTTTTTTTTTTTAATAAACACTTTCTTGAGGGGAAAACAAAGGAATTAACTGACATGCTTTTAAACATGCTTTTTAAATGGCACATTAGTTTTGGTAACAGGACTGAAAAAACATGCATCCATCTTCTGCTTAGAATGAAGTGAAGTGAAGTGACATGTGGCCAAGTATGGTGACCCATACTCGGAATTTGTGCTCTGCATTTAACCCATCCAAGTGCACACACACAGCAGTGAACACACACACCGTGAACACACTCCCGGCGCAGTGGGCAGCCATTGCTGCGGCGCCCGGGGAGCAGTTGGGGGTACGGTGCCTTGCTCAAGGGTCTCACCTCAGTCGTGGTATTGAGGGTGGGGAGAGCACTGGACATTCACTCCCCACACCGACAATCCCTGCCGGACCTGAGACTCGAACCCATGACCTTTGGGTTACAAGTCCGACTCTCTATCCATTAGGCCACGACTGCCTAATGGAATATGTGTATTATTGGATTCAGTGTTGAAAAAAGAACACTTTAATTTTGAAGAGTTACAACAAGAAAATATCACCTGTTCGGTGGAATGGCCTGTGATGTGAGACTCTCTCAGACATCGAGATATTATTTCAGCTTTTATAAAAATAACTCGGTCAGTAGCGATATTTTAGCAAAATTTTGCTGCCAAAAAAGGGGTTGATTGTCAGTAGTGTAGCGATGTCACTTTCAAAACAAGCAGATTTCTGTTGGTGAACGTTAGGAATTTGGTAACTTTTTCGACCTCACGTGAAAGTCCCAAAAACGGAGACAAGGATTCCTATTAAAATGACAAGATTTCACCCGCAAAATTTTGCCGCACAGCGTGGTAAATGCACTCTAAAAAATGCTGGGTTAAAAAAACCCAAGCTGGGTAAAATATGGACAAACCCAGCAGGTTGGGTTAAAAGGCACCTATTATGCCCTCTTTCACATGATGTAATATAAGTCTCTGGTCTGGTCAAGTTTCAGCTTATAATACCCCACAAATTTGCCCCTATTTGGGGGTGAGCAAAAACACGCCTTTTACTATATTACTATATTGCTGGCTAAAAAAATAAATCCAAAATTGGTTGAAAAAAATGGCTGGGTGAAAACAACCCAATTCCTGGTTTTGTCCATATTTAACCCAGCAGTTTTTAGAGTGTGTAAGCGCACCTTAAATTTAGTTGCAATGGAAGATTTTGTCTTCTAGCTTTTCAAAAATAAAGTTTTCTTGCACAGTTTTGTTGTGTAGTTTTAGTGTGTCTAACTGTAGCAGGCCTAGATGAGCTCACATATATTCAGCTCTTCCTCAGAGATGTTTCCTCACTTTTCTCATGGTCCCTCATCAAAGAGCTCTCTTAACATTTGCATGTCATTATTTCTGGAAACCGTTCTGTCCCCAGGGGCCCGTCACTGAGGGAGCGGCGCACATGAAGAGCAGATATAAACCACGGGCTTCTCCACCGTCCTGCACTGCACACACCGGCACCTCTGTTGACATCATCACCGTCTCCTCACCGTAGACATGTCGTTCACCAGAGCTCAGCGCTTCTCCGGCAGGTCTCACTCCACATCCAGCAGCCAGGCTCCTGTTATTTTCTCTAGCTTCGGAAGTCAGTCGGCCGGGGGCCTGCAGGGTGGCGCCGGGTTGGGCTTTGGATCCAGCACTGGTTTGGGTTACGGATCCAGCGCTGGGTTGGGTTACGGATCCAGCGCTGGGTTGGGCTACGGATCCAGCGCTGGGTTGGGCTACGGATCCAGCGCTGGGTTGGGCTTTGGGTCTGGTTTTGGGGCAGGTTTAGGGTCTGGATTTGGGGTGGGTGGAGGTTCTCTCTCAGGTGGTTTGAGGACGGTTGGAGGCGCTCTCTCAGCCGCAGGTGGAGGTTATGTCAGGGCGAGTTTCAGGGCAGGCTCGGGTTCATTCTCTGAAGGTGTGTCCAACATTATCAATGAGAAACAGCTGCTTCAGGCTCTGAATGATCGTCTCGCGACCTACCTGGAGAAGGTCAAGCACCTGGAGACCACGCACCATGAGCTCAAAGAGAAGCTCAGTGCGTTCACTGCCAATCGAGTCCAGACCAGCTTCAACCTGGAGCCCTACGAGATCCAGATAAAGCCGCTGCGGGAGAAGGTGCTCAGCATGCGTTTCTTTCAATTTCATTTTTAAAAATACATTGTTGGCTTACACACAATATTGCCAAAGAACTATAGCAACACAAAGCAATGGCTATACAGAGAAATATACAGTATAACAATAGCATAAAATAAGCTGCTAAGTATCTGATCATTATCTTCTCATTCTCTCCTCCAGCTTCTGTTTCTCATTCAGGAGCACGCGCGCATCTCTTTAGCCATGGACAACGCCAAAATGACCGCAGATGATTTCAGAATGAAGTAAGTTTGAGTTGTTCGTGCAGCATCAGCTGCTCAATTTAGTTTCTGACTGGATGAGCCGCTTTCAAAGCCGTTTTCAGTCAGTGTAAAACACAGGTTTATTATAAGCTACTATAAGCTCAGGTTTATTATCATTTGATCGTGTCGTGCAGGTTCGAGACGGAGTTGGCCATGCGTCAGTCTGTGGAGGGTGACATCGCAGGTCTGAAGACCCTGAAGAAAGAGTACGAATCCACCAACACTATGTTACAGCAGGAGCGCAAGGCCCTGGAGAAGGAGTGCAGCACTCTCAAAAAACTTCACCAGAAGGTGAGGACACGCTTCAGCGCAAACACACAGTTTCATCCACAAGCATTTGTCTAGATCTGTGTAAAGGGAAGTCAACTGACCTTTGCCCTCGGGTTCAGGAGATGATCTCCCTGCGCGGGCACATGGCCGGCACCGTGACGGTGGATATTAAGAAGATCAAGAGCACGGATCTGTCCCGAGTGCTGGCCGAGATCCGCTCGGAGTACGAGATGGTCATCGAGAGGAACCGCAGAGAGCTGGAGAGCTGGTACACCAAACAGGTACAAACGCAGTGAGGTGAGACGCTCACCTGGAGCTCCGGCGTGTTTTACTGATGCTGATGCTGTGGTTCAGGTGGAGAAGAAGCAGGTGGAGACGGCTGTGTTCACAGAGACGACCGTCAGCGGCAGCTCGGAAATCACAGACAACCGCAAACAGAGCCTGAGCCTGCATACGCAGCTGGACTCNTTGTTCTGCGTGCAGCTTCTTCTCTGACCCCTCCCGCGACACACACACACACACACACACACACACACACACACACACACACACACACACACACACACCAGTTAATGTTATGTGTGTTAACATGTTCAACTTTACCAGGATATGCTGCAATATAGACACATTTCAATGTAAACACTCAAAACCTTGTGATATACTAAGTCAAAATTAAGACATGAAGTAAAAACTATGACAAAAAATTACAATTATTTTATTTATTTGTAAGAAAATGTTCAACAAAAATACGTTCGACGTTTAGCTTACGTTCCTTTTAAGTCGAAATTCTGACATGATGAATCGAAATCAACTTAAAATTTGAAATTGACATATTAAATCAAAATGTGACTTAGAAAGTGGAAATTGACATAAAACACCAAAATTCTGGCTTAAAAAGTTCAAATTGGCATACGTCCGAAATTATGACGTTGAAATTGACATCACAAGTCGAAATTCAGACATACTCGAAATTGTAAAAAATAAAAAGTTCAGACATGATTTGGAAATTAACTTAAACTTTAAAAGTCTTAAACTTAAAAAGTTGGAATATTGACTTAAAAAGCCGAAATTTAGATATACTGTCAAAATTATAACAAGTTAAAATTGACATAAAAAGTTGAAATTGAAATTATGACAAGTCAAAATTGACATATTTAATAAAATATTACACTATAATTAAAACATTTGTTTGTGAAACTAACGTTCAAAACAGCACTGCCTTCACAGCTTACACAAATATGTTCTAGAGATGATTTCCATACGTTCCTTTGAAGTTATGAAAATTTTGTTTCTGAGTGTTAAAAATGTCAAAATTTGGAGAATGATTTCTGAAGGATCATGTGACACTGAAGACTGGAGTAATGATGCTGAAATTCAGCTTTGATCACAGGAATAAATTACACTTTACTATATATTCACATAGAAAACAGATCTTTTAAGTTGTAATAACATTTCACTGTAAATGCAAATAAATGCAGCTTTGATGAGCAGAAGAGACTCTTACACTACAAACATACAGTAGTGTCATGTAAAGGAACTTCTTTGTGATTATTAAAGTATCACACTGATATCTGGATTGCGCCTGTGCTCAGCGTGCCATGAGTTTAATGCTGCCGCTTGTGTCAATGCAGAAAGCCAATGTGGAGCAGCGTCTGGTGGAGGTTCAGGCTCAGTATCAGGCTCAGATCTTCTCTCTGAGTCAGCTGGCCGGCAGTCTGGAGGGAGAGCTGATGTCGGTGCGCGAGAACGCAATGCAGCAGAGCCGCGACTACCAGCTGCTGCTGAGCACCAAAGTGCAGCTGGAGCACGAGATCAGCACCTATAAAGGTCTGCTGGAGGGCGTCGGAGAGTTCAGCGCCATCACCCTTATCGCACCCATGCCCAGGACGGCCCCTGCAGGTGAGCAGTGTTACGGAAATGATGACATACTGTGCCTTAATGATGAGATGAGATGTTGGAATTATGACAAAAAACTGAATGTTTTAAGTCAAAGTTATGATATACCAAGTTGAAAATAACAAAAAGTCAAAATGATGACATACTAAGTCATAGTAATTATGAGATTAAAAGTTGGAATTATGACACAAAATTAAATGACTTAAAAAGTCAAAATTATGATATACTAAGTCATAATTATGAGATGAATGACAAGTAATTATAAGTCATTGACATAAAAAATTGAAATTATGACAAGCTGAAATAAATATTGACTTAAAAAGTCAATTATAAATCAAAATCAAGTGTCAAAATTATGACATACAAAGTCATAATTATCAGATGAGAAGTTGAAATTGACAAAAATTGTTGAAATTCCGGATTAAAATGTCCTAATTTTAAAAAGTCAAAATTATGACATAAAAAAAACTGAAATTATGATACAAGTTAAATTCTGAATTAAGTCAAAATTATGACATACTAAGTCATAATTATGAGAAGAAAAGTTCAAAAAATGTCAATATTCTGACTTAAAAGGTAATGTGTGGCATAAAAAATTTGAAATTGAATATACTAAATCAAAATTATAACAATCAAAAAATGTCTAACTTGCTAAATCATAATTATGAGATGAAAAGTGGAAATTATGATAAAGAACTTAAATGACTTAAAAAGTCAAATTATGACATACTAAGTCATAATTATTAGATGAAATTTGACAAAAAACTTCAAAATTATGACATGTCGAAATAATGACTTATTAAAAAGTCATAATTAGGAGATGAAAAGTTCAAATTGACAAAAAAAAATGAAATTCTGACAAAGTAATAATTATAAGAAAATTTGTAATAATGACAAAAAACTGAATTTCTGACTTAAAATGTCATAATTTAAAAAAAGTTGAAATTATGACATACTAAGTCATAATTATGAGATGAATGACAAGTAATTATAAGTCATTGACATAAAAAGTTGAAATTATGACAAGCTGAAATAAATATTGACTTAAAAAGTCAATTATAAATCAAAATCAAGTGTCAAAATTATGACATACAAAGTCATAATTATCAGATGAGAAGTTGAAATTGACAAAAATTGTTGAAATTCCGGATTAAAATGTCCTAATTTTAAAAAGTCAAAATTATGACATAAAAAAAACTGAAATTATGATACAAGTTAAATTCTGAATTAAGTCAAAATTATGACATACTAAGTCATAATTATGAGAAGAAAAGTTCAAAAAATGTCAATATTCTGACTTAAAAGGTAATGTGTGGCATAAAAAATTTGAAATTGAATATACTAAATCAAAATTATAACAATCAAAAAATGTCTAACTTGCTAAATCATAATTATGAGATGAAAAGTGGAAATTATGATAAAGAACTTAAATGACTTAAAAAGTCAAATTATGACATACTAAGTCATAATTATTAGATGAAATTTGACAAAAAACTTCAAAATTATGACATGTCGAAATAATGACTTATTAAAAAGAATACCAGTTTCCAATTTTAATTCCAACTTTTCATCTCATAATTTCGACTTTTTAATGTCATAATTTTGTCATAATTATGAGATGTCAAAATATTGACTTGAAAGGTCAAAATTTTGACCAAGTCAAAAAGGACAAAAAGTTGAAATTGACGTGCAAAGTCAAAATTATGACATAAAAAAAACTGAAATTAGGATACAAGTTAAATTCTGAATTGTCAAAATTATGACATACTAAGTCATAATTATGAGATGAATGAAACATCGAAATAGTGACCTAAAAAGTCATAATTGTGTGTAAAAGTTTGAAATATAATATATAGTAGGATCAAAACCTTCTTCTTAGGACAACTTTAATGAACTGTTTTGATCCTCTTCGAAAGCTGACTGCTGTCAAAAGTCAAAATTATGACTTCAACAGTCGAAATTGACAAAAAATAAATAAAAATGTGGACATGCTAAATCATAATTATGAGATGAAAAGTAGAAATTGACATATATAAATTTTCGACACTTTGACTCGTTTTCAGTCGTATTTTGACAAAAAGTTGAATTAAAGTCGTAAGTGAGATGATTTGTTTTCATTTGCACTTCAGTCTTTTTAAAACAGTTGTTTAATTTGTGTATTGTTTCATTGCATTTAAAAGTTCAAAGTTCAATTCAATACCGCGATAAAAAAATGTGCGATTATCGTGATGTGTTACATCACTCCCTTGTTCTGTCATTGGTTGAGGTCCCGTCGGTGGAATCGCCACCCTCATCTATTCTGACGTGCAGTCCAACAGCTCCAGCGTGACCGTGACTGAAGTGACTGAAGTGTCAGAAGTGACAGAAGTGACAGTGGGCGGAGCTGTAGTTGACGTAGTGATGTCAGCGGGTGGGGCAGCAGCAGAAGCAGTGGGCGGAGCTACAGTGGATCCAGTGTTCGGAGCTATAGCAGCTGCAGCAGATGAGGTACGATCTGTCCGTCATCATCTGTTTACATCAGATCTGGATCATTTGTGCCTGAAAATGTCTTAAAGTTATTGCTGAATGAAATCATATTCATAACGCTGATGGAATTTTACGTTTGTCTGCTACGAATTAAAGTAGCTTCAGCTGATCTGTTAATGAAGATCAAGTACAAAAAGCTGCAGTTGACCGCTGATATACTGCTATAGTTTTAAATGAGATTTTATTTGAATATTTTCAACTTTCATATTAGTTTAGTTAAAAATAAATTTTTCGTCATTTTTATTAGATTTAAAAAAAAAAAAAAAGTCTATATAGTTTTTAATTTTATTCTATTTTAAGTTCTCTGAAGTTAAATATTTGAAGTTAAGGCATTACAAGCAGTGTTGGGGAAAGTTACTTTTAAAAGTAATGCATTACAATATTGCGTTACTCCCTAAAAAAGTTACTAATTGCGTTACTTAGTTACTTTTTATGAAAAGTAATGCGTTACATTACTTTTGCGTTACTTTTCCTCACCGGGGCTGGGCTTGCTTGTTTGTTTTTTAATAACAACAAAAAAGTAATATTTTTGTCAAAAAGGCCCTTTCACACCAAAAGTAAAATGAATAAGCCTCAGGCTGAAGGAAATGCATATTTACAGCTGTACAGTAGAGGGCGCTGCTCAAACAAATCTTTCAGCTGTGCTGCCATTCTGGACTAGAGAAGAATAGGATACAGAGGAAAGAAGTTCTAGTTCTTATTTCTAAATCTAATCTAAAGTAATTTTTGCTTATTAGTATGGTTGAATTAGGTATATTGAAGGTCAGCAGCAAAGACATTGGTTAATAATTGAGATTAAATACATAAAGTATATTTGTGTAGTTTAATATAGTTTATTATTACAGGTTTGCAAAAATTCTGAGATTGCATGTCACTGTTTTTATTCATTTTGAGGAATACTGAATGTTTTCGTGCAAGTGAGATGAGTAAATGCATGTTCGCATTTAGTCTAAAACTACAATAACCATCATGCTTACACAGCGCACAACACCCTCTGCACTTTATTTCTCTCAACATGAGGACAGGAGAGCTGTCAGTCAATAAATGTGAAAAGTAACTTGCGTTACTTATTTGAAAAAGTAACTTAGATATTTTGTTGTAAATTGAAAAAGTAATGCGTTACTTTACTAGTTACTTGAAAAAGTAATCTGATTACGTAACTCAAGTTACTTGTAATGCGTTACCCCCAACACTGATTACAAGTAATGTGATGTAATGTAATCGGATTACTTTTTTCAAGTAACAAGTAATGCATTACTTTTAAATTTACAACTGAATTACTTTTTTAAACGAGTAACTCAAGTTACTTCGTTTTCTCATTTATCGTATTATTATAATGAAGTAGCGTGACTGATGTGATGATGTCAGTGTCGTATGGTGAGAACGAGGCGGAACGCTGTAAGGTCGTACGTTCACACGACAGACAAGAGAAAGAACTGTGTGTGATTTGACTGATGAGATCTCGGTTTGGTCTTTTGCAGAAATAAAGTCCTCTGGAGGGTCTTCGAGGGCCGGATGACGTCATCGACGCTCAACCAATCACAATCTGATGTGTGTTTTCTGTCTGCGTCAATAAACTCAAACCCTCAAACCACTCTGAGTGTTTCTTCATGAGTCAAATAATATTTTTACAGACCAATAAAAAGAGACAAACACAAGCAGTCAGCTGAAGTTTATTATGAGCACACAACACTAACATCTGCGTTGTCGAGCTGAAGCAGATTATTGCAGGGTCATGTTTCATGAGATTATAATATTACAGCAGATCTGTGTGTCACAAACTCTCACACTCATACGGAGAACGCTCGTCTGCTTCCTGTGAGAGAAACAGAAGGACATTCAGTTGGAGTATTGAGACACATCCGGCTGGAGTTTCACACTGAGTGTGTGTTTGTGTCACCTGTTTAGGGTGCGTCGGTCGGGTCTGATCCGCAGACCGGCTCTCCTTCAGCCACGTACCACACCTCATTATGCCTGTTCAACAACTTCAGAGGACTGACAAACACACAGAGTTAAATTAAATAGCAATTTGTAGGTCAATATGTCAAAAATCTGAATAAATATCCAGACAGCAACAGAGTGTTGGCCCAGATCTGGTACATGTGGCTTCCATGCGGGCCAGATGTGGGCCGGATCTGGACTGACAGTATGTTGCGGTCTAGGTAAAAAAAAAGACTTAATATTCAGTAATATTATTGATGTGAACACCTGTCGTAGCCCACGGCGTAGTGGTGTGTGTGGTTGTAGCGCGCGCCGGCTCTGGTCAGCGCTCTGTTCAGCAGGTGAGCGTGGAGTCGAGACGTGATCGACAGCATCCAGCCGCCGTAACTCCTCACGTACACGTCCATGTCGGGCATGTCCGTGAAATACAGCTGAAACAAACACACACTGATGACCTCACTGTCACATGACATACAAACGCCTGAGAGCGCGCCGAAAATCTGATGCTTTTTATTATTATTGTAAACTAGTGTTTAAAAGCTGAAATAATGTTTTAGGATTAAAATAATGTGAACAATCAAATTAAAGTCTTTCAGGTTTTGCTCAATTTCTATGTGATTAATCAAATATGATGAAATAAGTGTCACTGATCATGTGACGCTCAAACTGAAGCTCAAGATGCTTTCTGGGAGATCTCAAATCATGCTGACATATTTTATATTATACATTTAAAAATGTTTCAAATAAAAAAAATACATAATATAAAATATTAAAATGAACACTAAACATTAATATAAATATAATAAAAATATAATATATATAAATATTTTTTACATTAAAATAAACACTAACACAAATATATT
>RJVU01004711.1:962565-1002569 GCA_003731715.1 Anabarilius grahami | reverse complement strand
TGATAACTGTACCGATAATGATACCTGTACCAATAACTATACAGATAACTATACTGATAGCTGTACCGATAATGATGGCTATACTGATAACTGTACCGATAATGATAACTGTACCGATAATGATAACTGTACCAATAACTATACAGATAACTATACCAATAACTGTACCGATAATGATAACTGTACTAAAACCGAAAGTGATTCCAATGATACTGTTATCATTATAGTTGTGGTGTGAAAACTTAACTATATGTGTGTATATATATATCATTTTTGTTGTGAACAGACCATCACACACACCCAGAGGTCGCGTTAGACTTTCACACTGTCCGTCATTTTGACGGACAGGATAGCAAAAATTCCGTCATAACCAATTATTACCAGTCATTTTAATTTTTTTGATTTAAATAATAAGACGTTTAATAGTTTCTTTTTTCATCCACATTTTCATTTTCATTCATGAGCTTACAGGATAAGCAAATGGGCCTAGGCTATGCATTTATTTATATTATGAAAAGAAAGTTGAACAAAGACTGTGTCACTTTTCAGTTTTCATCTTGAACAAGTTGTCGTGGATCATGAGAGAAAGTTATCATCCCTTCGTCTTTACTACTTTACAGAATGAAATAAACATGAATGAACATCAGAAAATATGTTGCAAGATACAGTAGCTTACCGAAATCTGTATCACGTGTATCAATCAGTGTTAGAAACAATGTCACGCAACATAGGAAAGCCATTCGTTGACCATAAACTTGATAGTCAGCAGGAAAAATAACAAAACGAACTGGATTAGAAACTTAATTATTTAAGTATAAGTATAACTTTATTATTATAAAATGGACTTAAATTTGGGTGCTCGCTTGTGTGTAATCAAACGCATCATTTTCATTTTATTCTGAAGACTGAACTCGGTAGCGCATCTACCACCAACTGGACAGTGATGGGAATTACAGTTACAAGTTACATCAGCCTCAGTGTAATCTGTCAAAATGACGGACGTCCTTTAGATTTTTCCATTACTGCAAAAAAAATTCTGTCAATGACGGAATATTTTCGGTTAACGCGACCTCTGCACACACCATGTTTTGGGTTCAAACACACACACATACACACCTTTTCCGTCCGTGTTAGAAGCCTCCTGCAGATGCCGGATGGACCTGTTAGACACAGAATCGTAAAAACGCGTCAAATTACACAAAATAGCAGCACGTCACGAGTCTTGAGCACAAACACGCACCAGACGACAGGGAACAGGACGGCTCCGCAGCAGATGAGATCCACCAGGAACAGGATCTCCCTCCAGAGAGTGTATTCACTCGCTCCCTCCTCCGTCTCCTCGATGATTATATAGGACACGTTAGCCAGAACCTGCACCAAGCCATCAATAAATCGACATCAGTCACTGACATCAAATCATAAACACGTGGAAAACATCTTCAAACACACACACACCTGCAGAGGAATGACAATCATGAAGATCTTCTTCTCTTTGTCTGACAGGATGTATTTAACAAAGGCAAAACCGGTGCCAATGAGAGCCAGCGTGATGAACAGAAGAGCCCCCTTCAGCCTGACACAAACATCACATGATATTCAATCAACACTGTGACACTGAAACAGTGTTTCTAAAGGAAAGTAAAGGTGTGATACGCACAGGTGTGTGATGTAGTACATGACGGCCCAGCCTTCGATAGGATGACCCTCAGAGTTGATGAAGTGATAGTTGATCTGAGAGGAAGACAAGCGGACACTCGTGAGCTCACGTGTCACAGTAAGAGCAGGAACAAGAATCAAGAACATTTAGGGCAGGTATATTTTTATGTACATGTGTATATATATATATATATATATGACTAAAAACTAAAACTTATAAAGACATAAAAATAAAAAAAACACCAAAAATAATTGGAGAACAGATCTGAAAATCTAATTCAAAATAATAAAAACTATGATAGTATATCAGCGACACTAGAGTAAGACTGATTGAGAGTGTTTGTACTCACACTGTGAAACAGCAGAGACACGGCTTTAGTGTACGCCAGCGCCGCCATCAGCCAGTGGATCTTAAACACACTGTACCTGTCAAACACACACACACACATTAAGCAATTGCGTCATTAATGTCATTTACGTCACACAGTTAGATGATCTTAGTCAGGAGTTTATCACACTGAGTATCTACAATGGCACAAGTAACCCTTGTAGGTGGAAATTTCTATTCTGAAAGGCCCGTTCTACTATAAAGATAACTATATTTGCGTTCACACCATCGAACGATAACGTCTGTTTATTCTAATAATGCGGTTTCAAAGTTTTTTTTTGCATTTACATGGCTTTAACCAGCAGATGTCCCCAGCATGCTATGTTTGGAGTGAATAGCTAGTGTAATCGATCTAATCTAACAGTGAATTTAGCTGATGAAGTCAATATACACTCACCTAAAGGATTATTAGGAACACCATACTAATACTGTGTTTGACCCCCTTTCGCCTTCAGAACTGCCTTAATTCTACGTGGCATTGATTCAACAAGGTGCTGAAAGCATTCTTTAGAAATGTTGGCCCATATTGATAGGATAGCATCTTGCAGTTGATGGAGATTTGTGGGATGCACATCCAGGGCACGAAGCTCCCGTTCCACCACATCCCAAAGATGCTCTATTGGGTTGAGATCTGGTGACTGTGGGGGCCATTTTAGTACAGTGAACTCATTGTCATGTTCAAGAAACCGATTTGAAATGATTCGAGCTTTGTGACATGGTGCATTATCCTGCTGGAAGTAGCCATCAGAGGATGGGTACATGGTGGTCATAAAGGGGTGGACATGGTCAGAAACAATGCTCAGGTAGGCCGTGGCATTTAAACGATGCCCAATTGGCACTAAGGGGCCTAAAGTGTGCCAAGAAAACATCCCCCACACCATTACACCACCACCACCAGCCTGCACAGTGGTAACAAGGCATGATGGATCCATGTTCTCATTCTGTTTACGCCAAATTCTGACTCTACCATCTGAATGTCTCAACAGAAATCGAGACTCATCAGACCAGGCAACATTTTTCCAGTCTTCAACTGTCCAATTTTGGTGAGCTCGTGCAAATTGTAGCCTCTTTTTCCTATTTGTAGTGGAGATGAGTGGTACCCGGTGGGGTCTTCTGCTGTTGTAGCCCATCCGCCTCAAGGTTGTGCGTGTTGTGGCTTCACAAATGCTTTGCTGCATACCTCGGTTGTAACGAGTGGTTATTTCAGTCAAAGTTGCTCTTCTATCAGCTTGAATCAGTCGGCCCATTCTCCTCTGACCTCTAGCATCAACAAGGCATTTTCGCCCACAGGACTGCCGCATACTGGATGTTTTTCCCTTTTCACACCATTCTTTGTAAACCCTAGAAATGGTTGTGCGTGAAAATCCCAGTAACTGAGCAGATTGTGAAATACTCAGACCGGCCCGTCTGGCACCAACAACCATGCCACGCTCAAAATTGCTTAAATCACCTTTCTTTCCCATTCTGACATTCAGTTTGGAGTTCAGGAGATTGTCTTGACCAGGACCACACCCCTAAATGCATTGAAGCAACTGCCATGTGATTGGTTGATTAGATAATTGCATTATTGAGAAATTGAACAGGTGTTCCTAATAATCCTTTAGGTGAGTGTAGTGTAGGGCTGGGCGATTTTTCAGATTTTTTCAGATTAACTCGAATTTATGTTTTGCCTCGATAATCTAAGTACATATACCACTGAGTGTGTGTGTGTGTGTGTGTGTGTACCTGTACTTGAGCAGTGTGTATGTCCACACCACAGCGGCAGTGAAGAAGATCGCCGCCATGCAGATGTAGAGGCGCGGCAGGGGAATATCAGACGCCGACAGATAACCGTTGGGATTCTTCTCCGTGATCTCCACCTAACACACACACACACACACTGTTTGATCCTGATCATCAGACGCACGGCTCTGTCAGGACTGCAGTACTTACGTGGAGAGAGTATGGGCTCGGCGTCTTCTGTCTCATGTTGTTGCAGTTCTGGAAGTCCAGATTGTACAGGCCCTGCGAGCGCGCGCTCATGATGAGACGAAACTGAGAGCGGGAGAGAAAGCAGACCGTGAGCTGCCTGATATCAGATCTGTGTATGTGAAAGGATGTAGAGAGCGGTTTCTCACGCTGAAGTTGTAGGATTCGCCGTGTTGCTCCAGCTCCAGCGTCTTCCCGTTCAAACTCTCCACCTGATTCAGGAATCAATGACATAAACAAGCTTTTAGAAATCAAATGCGAGACTTTTTGAGACCTGCACAAATACAAACAATACTGTACGTCTAAACAGAACAAACTTATTAGAGTATGGAAAACGAGCAGAATAATGACACTACTGTCAGGTACACACCGGCTTGCTAACGGTGCTGGTGACAGGAGCCGTCACTTTGGCCTGATCTGCTGAATTTTCTTTCTGTTTTTCTGTCCCACCATCACTCGGATCTTTTGGCTTTCCATTGACTTCTTCTTCCCTTTTCCTCCTCACTGAGCAACACAGACATCATCAACACCCGTCAAACACACACACACACACACTTCAGACACACGGTTGTTTTACCTTTGCCTTCATCCGTGGTCTTCTCCAGCTTCAGTCTGGACACCAGCACAAGGTCAGAAGAGCCCATGTGCTTCACGTGCACACTGCACACACAATCACAGACGTCAGGAAGTGTCACACTTAATTCTACAGACGCCCATTTCCACCACATTAAACGAAAAATCATGCTACTGCAAATCATGACAACATAAAAAGTAGAAATTATGATGTAAGTCATAATTATGAGATGAAAAGTTAAAATTACAACATACTACAAAATAATTATAACAAAAAGTCAAAATTGTGGCTTAAAAAGTAATAATTATGACGAAAAGTTGAAATTACCACACAAAAAAAGTCAAAATTGTGTTTTAAAAAAGAAATATTTATGAAAAAAAGAGTAATAATTATGACAAAAAGTCAAAATTAAAAGTCAAAATTGTGTTTTAAAAAAGAAATATTTATGAAAAAAAGAGTAATAATTATGACAAAAAGTCAAAATTGTGTTTTAAAAAAGAAATAATTATGAAAAAAAGAGTAATAATTATGACAAAAAGTCAAAATGTGTTTTAAAAAAGAAATAATTATGAAAAAAAGAGTAATAATTATGACAAAAAGTCTAAATTGTATTTTAAAAAAGAAATAATTATGAAAAAAGAGTAATAATTATGACAAAAAGTCAATTGTGTTTTAAAAAAGAAATATTTATGAAAAAGAGTAATAATTATGACAAAAAGTCAAAATTGTGTTTTAAAAAAGTAATAATTATGAAAAAAGCGAAATTACGACAAAAAAAATCAAAATTGTTACTTAAAAAGTAATTATGACAAAAAGATTATAACGAAATTGAAATTATGACAGTCAAAATACAAAATCATACTAATGAGATGAAAAGCTGAAATTATGACATAATAAAATGAAAGTTATGTCAAAATGATGACATAAAATATTAAAATGATGAGTGAAAATTTGTTAAAAAGTTAAAATTGACAGTCAAAATTTGACAAAAAAAGTCTAAATTAAGTGTATAATGACAAAGAAAAGTGTCATAATTTGGCCTTTTTAATCTCATAATAATGACTGTCATCATTTTGAATTTGACATCATTTAGATTTTTTGTCATTATTCGCTTTTATCTCATAATCTTGGCTTATTTAGTATGTCAATTTTGATTCATAATTTAGGATTATTTACCAAAGCATGGTCTTTTTTCATTATGTGGCAGAAACTGGCTCCATATAAATCAACCAGTGTTGGAAAAACAGCATTTAACTAATTCTACTGTCCAAATGGTTTTTCATGCTGAATATTCAAGAGGGAAAGCAGAACAACGTTGAGATCATGGCTTCGACTCTCGAGCAATACGTGAACGTAATAAAATGTGAAACTTTGGATAAACGTGTCTGCCATATGAATCATTTAGAATGCAACTATTTCCGACACGGTTTTCAGCTCATGTTTTTTTTATTTTTTTTTATTATATCTATGTAGGTGGCCAGAAACAAATCAGAGTTACAGATCAACCTTCACTCCCACTGGCGTCTGTATAGTTAAACCTTTCTGCACTGTCAAACGCTGTCGCTGTGGCCTCAGCAGAGTTTCTCCTCATCTCCGGATCTGACTCACCTGTGGTTCTCTGTGTCGATGAGGAAGAGGATGAGTTCATCTTCACTCTTGGCCTTCATCAGCAGACACTCCTCCATCTCCTCAGCCTGAAGAACGACAAACACACAAACATGAGGACGAACCGGCCGTCGGACAGAGAAAGAGAAGAGAGAAGACACTCACGGTGAAGGACAGGATCCCGTTCACTCGAGACCGAGCCAAACTAAAGCCCACCTGCAACACAGAGAGAAACCCTGATGAGTGACACACACACACACACACACACACACACACCGACAGACGCTTACCGGGAGATGGGAGTCGCCCTTCATCGGCGGAAGAGTCAGAGACACCAGGTGGACGTCCAGAGTGCCGTTAGCGAAATAACCGAACGTGTTCAAATGGACGACGAACCGCGTCTCATTCTGAGGGAGAGAGAACAAGAGAGTTTAAAAGTAGTAAGTGACACCCAGATAGCACACGTACGTCTGCCTGTTAAAGATCACTTCATCAAAAGCATCTGCTGTTTACAAACATCTGATAGATGTCTTTAAGATGTCAGTTTTACATACATTATAAATCATAAACATCTTAAAGACAACTAAACGTCCTATAGATGTATTACAGATGAGCAAACGCTCTTAAAAATACATCTTCCAGACATAAACACATCAAATAGACGTCTCAGAGATGTTCGTGTGCTATCAGGGAATGTGTGTTCATGATGTTTCCAGCTACATCCCTGATACACATCTCGGAGACGTCTATTTGATGTGTTTACGTCTGGAAGTTGTATTTTTAGAGCGTTTGCTCATCTGTAATACGTCTATAAGACGTTTAGATGTCTTTAAGATGTTTATGATTTATAACCCAGATAGCACACGTACGTCTGCAAGACGTCTATTAAAGATCACTTCATCTGGAAAGCATCTGCTGTTTACAAACATCTTTAAGATGTCTGTTTTACATACATTATAAATCATAAACATCTTAAAGACATCTAAACGTCCTATAGATGTATTACAGATGAGCAAACGCTCTTAAAAATACATCTTCCAGACGTAAACACATCAAATAGACGTCTCAGAGATGTTCGTGTGCTATCAGGGAATGTGTGTTCATGATGTTTCCAGCTACATCCCTGATAGACATCTCGGAGACGTCTATTTGATGTGTTTACGTCTGGAAGTTGTATTTTTAGAGCGTTTGCTCATCTGTAATACGTCTATAAGACGTTTAGATGTCTTTAAGATGTTTATGATTTATAACCCAGATAGCACACGTACATCTGCAAGATGTCTGTTAAAGATCACTTCATCTGGAAAGCATCTGCTGTTTACAAACATCTGATAGACGTCTTTAAGATGTCCGTTTTACATACATTATAAATCATAAACATCTTAAAGACAACTAAACGTCCTATAGATGTATTACAGATGAGCAAACGCACTAAAAATACATCTTCCAGACATAAACACACACATCAAATAGACGTTGCTATCAGGGAATATGTGTTCATGATGTTTCCAGCTACATCCCTGATAGACATCTCGGAGACGTCTATTTTACGTGTTTACGTCTGAAAGATGCATTTTTAAGAGCGTTTGCTCATCTGCAATACATCTATATGATGTTTAGATATAAGATGTTTATGATTTATAGACGTATTGCAGATGAGCAAATCAGCAGATGATTTGTCTGTTAAAGATCACTTCATCTGGAAATCATCTGCTGTTTACAAACATCTTTAAGATGTCTGTTTTACATGCATTATAAATCATAAACATCTTAAAGACATCTTCTAAACGTCTATTTGACATCTGACTGGAAACATCCAATAGATGTATTACAGATGAGCAAACATTATAAAAATACATCTTCCAGACGTAAACACACACATCAAATAGACGTCTCAGAGATGTACGTGTGCTATCAGTGAATGTGTGTTCATGATGTTTCCAGCTACACTTCAGTAAAGTTGGTTTTATATTCGCACATTCGGACTTCTGATAAATTCAGACTTTCCAATAAATGTGCAATAAATTAATTTTTGCGAATTTTAAGCAGCGACATGACATTGACAACCAACGATTGTCAACTTACAACATTTTTCACAGTCGATCAAAAGATACCTGTTAAAGATCACTTCATCTGGAAAGCATCTGCTGTTTAGAAACATCTTTAAGATGTCTGTTTTACATACATTATAAATCATAAACATCTTAAAGACATCTTCTAAACGTCTATTTGACATCTGACAGGAAACGCACTATAGATGTATTGCAGATGAGAAAACACTCAAATACATCTTCCAGACATAAACACACACGTCAAATAGACGTCTCAGAGATGTACTTGTGCTATCAGTGAAATAAATGATAATTTAATGAATAAATCTTTACATATGTGAAGTAAATAAGACAAATCATCAGATATGTGTAAAATAAAATAGATAAATGAGGTAAAATATCAAACGACTGTGAATAACACACGATTACACATGAGAAGTGTGAAACACAGATACACACCTTGAGTTTGAGCTGGTGGATCCTCGCGCCGCTCTCAGACACCGTCAGGATCAACATCATCAGCGCGCACGCGGCGACGGAGCGACACATCATCACACACTGTCTGTCAATCACTGCGCGGTCAACTAGTAGCCTGTCCGTCAAAGGATTGACATGAACTCATCCGATCGCTAGTTTGTTTCCAAACTCTTTCCAGCTACACCTTCACTTCCGGGACGCGTGAGCGCATACACGTCATCACCGACCGCGGCGGCGCGCAGCACTCTGGCGCCCTTTCTGGCGGGAGGACGCGCTCGTCATCATCGCTTCGTCCCACAGGGTAGAAAATCTTCTTTTTTACTGTAATGTACAACTAAAACATTATATTTTGTGTTATATATTATACAAATAGCGTAAACACAGCTGCTGGTGTGTTATAAAGGAATCCGGAGCCGAGCCAAACCAAAATATTCATCCAAACAAATCATAATATATTATAAATGTGTTGCAACATATTTTCTAGACTATTTTAAATCATAAAGTGAGCAGGATATTTTAAATTTAGATTAAAAAAACTTTGTTAAAACAATTTTTTCTCGAAATTATGCGATGATCGCAATCTGAGGAGGTTTTAGCGCCAAAAAACTTGGGCCGAGATTGAGGAAACAAATGCGAGTTAAATTATGAAAAATCATCCTGCCAAGTTTGAATTTCTGATAAGTTTAATTTCTGATTAATCATTAAAAGATTGCGATCTTGATTCAAACACACACGCAATCTTATTTCTAAATGACAACCTTTAACCACACAGTATTGTTAATTCTGCCTTACAAATATTCAAATTATCATAGAAGTACTGGGATAAACATTTATAGTTCGCATATAAACTGATACCTGGCCATCAAAAGTGCAAATCATCTTTTAAAAAAAAAGATTGTATCAATGACATCGTTGCCACCAGGTGGCGACAAATGAATGTTATAAATGCACTTGCTATTAATAATTCATGCAAGAGATTCGCTCAAAAACGCTGATTCATCTAGTAATGAAAGAAGTGAGTCATTGAATCATCCTTTCAAACTGATTTTTTTAAAATAATTCTTTCAAATGAATTAAACATTTTTAAATGCTCTGCAGCAATTTACATTTTGTCAGAACTTCTAGGCTAGTAAATTACGTGTTATTTTGTTTAGTTATCTGTTCCGAATCTGAGGGAAAATTGTGATTTAGTTCTTTAAATGTTCAACGTTCTTTTCTTTTTTTAATTTCATTTTTCTAAAATGCCATTCGGTGTTTAAAAATGTACTAAAACGTTAAAAAATCTTTAATGCAATAACGTTTCATTGTAAAACTTTGAAAATAAAACTCGATTAGTTAAGAAAATTGCTTAAAGTATTAAAATTATTAAATCATAATTCAGGGGAACCAAAGTTTACCACTTTAAACATAAAAAAGTTTGATGTAATGCAACTTTTAGTATGCTTTCACACTTGGTTCGATTGCCTGACTCGAACCCGAGTTCGATTGCTCCCCCTCCCCCTGCCCCCTCTGGACCGACCCGTGGTTCGTCATCAAACCAGCAGATGTTTAGCTCATTGCTTACTAACGACGGTGCAGGAGAAGGCGGCAAAATGCATAATGTTGCTCTCCTCACTTTATATTTTTATTTTTGAACCATTGGTTTAGTTTTCAAGACTTCAGTACTAATGACACTTGCTTGCCTCTACCTGCTATATATATATATATATATTTATAATGGACTTCAATGAACTCCAAACTGTTGAAGGTTAAAATTACAGTTTCAGTGCAGCTTCAAAGAGCTTTAAACGATACCAGACGAGAAATAAGAGTCTTATCTAGAGAAACCATCGCTCATTTTCGAAAAAAAAAAAAAATTATATACGTTTTAACCATAAATGCTCATCTTGATCGCTCTTCTTCTTCTTCTTCTTCTCTTTTAGAATTCCAGCGGTCTAGACACTGCTAAGTGTATTACTGCCCTCCACAGGTCAAAGTTTGAACTAAATTGTCATATTCAATATGCTAGTGCAAGTATATGACTACTGATACTGTCACTTTACATTTGCTCTGGGAAATTTTGCGGGCGAAATCCAGTCATAATGGTGTGTTCCCACTAAGACAGCAAAACTCCGCTCAGGAACGCTATAACGCCTCCGCTCTGGGGTGTGTCTGTAGCTGGACGGACAGAAGTAAAAATTCTGGAAACATTTGTCCGAAAACTTATTATATTTTTATATAATAATTCATTTCTTTATTATAAATTATTTTTTGTATAGTTGTATTATTATTAGGCTTTTTAATTAAATACAAATTTTTCTGAATCTGAATTTAAAAATACAAGCCAATAAAATAAAATTTCACATTTTTATTTAAACTAACTCACAAAAATTGGACAGAAAATAGGCCTGTGTTAAAATAATGTTAAACATTTTTTATTATTATTCAGTAAATAATAAATAATACTATTATAAATAAGTAATAGTAAATAATTTTATTATTCACTAAGTAACACAATCCGATGTAACAGATTTATTTTTGACCAATTATCAAAATAAAGTATAATCCTACAAAAGCTATTATTATCAGAGCATGTGAGCAGACAGCAGGGAGCCAATCAGTGAAGGAGAGCATCATTATGTCTATTATTACGATTACAAACAGTGCAAAGATGACATTAATGATATACAACTTTATATACCACACACAAGTCAAGTCACCTTTATTTATATAGCGCTTTTTACAATGCAGATTGTGTCAAAGCAGCTTTACATTGATAACTGGTACATAATTTTGGCTGCACAGCAGCTCTTAAAGAATAGTGTCAGTGAAATAGTGTTAAGATACATTTTAAATTCTTTCAAAAAAAATTATATATTCCTTTATAAAATAATTATAAAATTATATAATATATGAAATTATAAAATTGAATATTCCCGCCACCTGTTTCCCATGCAATCATGAGAAGCTTAAATATCATATAACTCCTCCAGTCCACACTGCCATCTAGTGGTTAAAAATTACATTTGGCTCCTACAAGTATTGATTCCTTGTAACATAAATTAGGAGTGAGTGAGTTCAGCCTGTTTCATTCTGCTGATCTCTCGTCATACTGTCATCAAATTGCAAATACCACAAAATTTGATCCAGATACAGCTCACATATAGAGGAACATCACCAAAAACTAATGAATCTGCTACCATGTTTTCTTCATAAGATATTCCTTTTTAAATTAGAAAGATATGTAAATTTCATTTTTTCCCACTTTTTTTTTGTTTTTTTGCAGTTTCTCAGCATGAGAATGTCCAAATTTATTTATTTTTTTATTGAAAAATGTTAAAAGTTTCCTTTCAGCCTTGCTATAGTTTTGGAGTTATGAGTCTTTACTTTTTTGTGTGTCACTCAGAAAAAACTCTTCATCATTTAAAAAACAAACAAACAACTAAATGAATTGTTTTTGTGGAAATATAAACTTCAAATCTGCCCAGTTTGTGTTGGAATGTGAAATGGTTAAATGAAAGATGCACATTTTCTCCCTAGTAGAATTTTTAGAAGAAAATCTCTCAATTAATGATGTCAGTACGTTAATATTAAAGGTTAAAATTAACTGATTTGTAGAGGCTATATACATTTAAATTACACATGATAAGTTTTTAAAACAATAACATTATAGTAATACAATTTATAATGACATAATTATGTTTCTGCTTGTTTTTAGAACAAAAACATTTAAATGGTGTCTGTCACAAAACAGAACGAATTTATTCAAACATACATTAAATATTGAAAAACAGGTTAAATCTCATTTAAAATGTAAAAAATCCCACTGCACACCACTATATAAAAACATAACAAAATTGCACAAACAAACATGCATTGCTTCAAATTGCAAATTAAAACTATGTTTTCCTGTAGCTCAGTGGTTAGAGCGTGGCACTAGCAATGACAAGGTCATGGGTTCGATCCCAGGGATTGCACATACTCAGATACAAATGTATAGTATAATGCAATGTAAGTCGCTTTGGATAAAAGCATCTGCCAAATGCATAAATGTAAATGTAAATATTATATTTAAAGTAGTACTCACATTTAATGAGCTTAAAGGTGACATGAAACGGAAGTTGCGATTGTCTTTTCTTCTCTACTGTGACGTCTATCCGAGTGAAACGGCAGCTGAAATGAGAGGGTGGGACTTGATTTTGTCCTTCGGGAATTGATTGGATCGTTGGAAGTTGGGCATTGCTACCAAAATGGAGGCAGATCTGAATGCCCATTTGCAGTCAGCTGTGGGGGATTTCCTCTCACGTTACTGTAAGAACTTTATTTGCTGAGGATGACAAGGATGGTCAACGGCACTAAACAGCGAGAGAGACTGACTGGCGCGGAGCGAGCGTTTTTAGTTAATTCCTATGAAAGTTTAGCCTCATGCTTGCGCACAAGTTTTATTGGAATGAATTTACCGACTGACTGACTGACTGACTGAGTGTGTCCTCCATCAGGTTAAGTCATTCATGAAAAAAAATAGTTTGCCAAAGAGTAATGCATTGATCTGTAATGTCATAAATCTCTGTCTTTGTTGTAGTCGAGACTTTAAAGTTAGGCACCTTTAAAGATTATATTTTAAAATATAGATATAAAACTGATTATTTACACCATGATTAATTATTATAAATATGCTATATGATATTTACCATCTGAAACAAACCATATCATGTCAACAAATGGAAAAGTCAGCAGCTGTTTACTATCATGTTAATTATTGTGTCTTTCGCCCCAAATACCATACTTTAACATATTCTTCCGTTATTGAAAAACTGTTGCTTTAATTACCTTCAACAAAACTGAAAATCATTAAGAAGACCTTTGTCTCAAAATATAAACGTTGAATTAATCGATTCTCATTTGCAACATTTTAAAAAACATCATCAAACGACCTCAGAATCAACTTTGCGCTGCTGCCCGCGATCGCGTCAAGCATCAGACAAATTTGCACATGCATCTTGAAAAGCGGATGTTTGGGAAAGTGCTGCGGCAAGTTTTTGTGCCATTTAGTGGTTTAGAGGGAAATAAAAATCAAAGGCGCATTTAACCCTGTTGTACCCTATATAACAACTGCAAAGCTTCCAATGTGTAAACAACATGATTTACACACTAAATCCAGCATAAACTCCAGCACAACCTGCATATGTTTAAACGCTCAAGACAGGCGTCACCTGGACCTGACGTGATTGGGACTGCTGATGCAATTACAAACGTTCAGAAAACTGAGCTAAGGTGAGTCTGAGGGGATAGAGAAGGCAAATCCATAGCCGGAAACTTGTGCCTCCATCAGCCAATCACCATTGAGTATTTCACTTTCAGCGATTAGGAGTGTTGAGAAAAGACACATGGCAGAGGAGGCGTAAATTACGTGATATTAGTTTGAACTGCTGCCGCTGATGTACCAACTACTTCTGGAGAGTAGAGATATTGATTATTTGATCACAAACAAAATTACCAAGATTAAATTGGTAATTTTTTCCTGTAGCTCACTGGTTAGAGCATGGCACTAGCAATGCCAAGGTCATGGGTTCGATCCCAGGGATTGCATATACTCCGATAAATGTATAGTATAATGCAATGTAAGTCGCTTTGGATAAAAGCGTCTGCCAAATGCATAAATGTAAATGTAAATGTAAAACAACAGCTACAAATGAATAATGAAGGAAGACCTCACGCATAAGCTAAGATATAGGCTACAGCAATCATTCACTATGTGCTCTTTTAACACAGAAGGACATGAGGATATTTTTGCTTCAAGTGATAGGCTAGGTGAGTGAAATCATATTGTGTTGTTTTCTTTAAATGTCCTGTCTAAAAGTGACCCAAAAAAGACATTTTAAAGCATTTAGGCAAACTGCTGAAAATAGAAACTGTAGTGATTGACTTTAAAATTGCATTTTAAACCCAGAAATGTGAGATTAAGTTTATTCACAAACGGAAAGACACGTATGGTCCATTTTGAAAGAAAGAAAAAAACTACTGCTAACCATGTAACTTATCACCAATACATATTTCAACATCTTGCAATGCAAGAGTGACTGAAATGACAGATGCTCTTACTGATAGAAAGGTTGGTTGAAGATGCGAGTGACTCAACGATTTTATAGACATTTCTATGATCGTTGAACTTAAATGTCAGAGGTGTGTTAATGCTGTACTTTCCTGCTGCTTCTCCACTATCCCGTCAAAATAAAAGCAAAAAGTGATTTAATAAATAACAAAAGCAGCAGGCAGCATGTTAACATTCAGTTTGTGGCAAGAATCAAGGGTTTTGCAATATAAGTTTCTACAGTAACACAGAGGAGGAGCCTGAGAATCTGTTATATAGAGTTTGTGTCAGACTGAACAACACAAGGCACAACAAACGGTGAGTTACTGTTTTATTCTTCATTATTTACCTTAATATTAAGACATTTCTACAACAGAATGAACACAAAAAACAAACATCTGATGACTTTTTTTGCTTTCCTCAAGATTTAAAAAGAAAACATTGATAAATCTCTGCAGTGATCAGCTGAGAAAATATTGAGAAGATGGCGGTAAGTTCAATCACATTTACTGTTTTTACTTTTATTATAATTGATCATTATAAACGAGGAACTTGATCAGTCGTGTCTCTCTCTAGATGACGGTGTTTGTCGCGGCTCTGCTCTCTGTTTTCACGGGGTTTGTTGTGTCGGTTCCTGATGGATTCAAGCCGGTCGACTGTTCTGACCTTTATAAAGCAGGACAAACAGTCAGTGGGATTTACTCCATCTATCCAGCAGGTGACGTTCCTGTCTGGGTTTACTGTCACATGATCTCAGATGGGAATGATGAAGATAAAGGAGGATGGACGGTACGAATGTGACTTTAGATCATTAAACACACATCAGAACATTCATTATGAATCATATCTTCTATATAAACCCATCACAGGTGATTCAGAGGAGAATGGACGGAAGTATTAATTTCTATCGGCCGTGGAAAGAGTACAAGAGTGGATTTGGGTCCACTGAAGGCGAATACTGGCTGGGTAAGATCTCACAGTGTGTGTCCGTTTGTGTGGATGATCATGTGTTTGGTTGAACATGTTCTTCATGTGTGTGTGTGAACAGGGCTGGAGAACATGCACCAGCTGACACGTAACAGGAAGTACATGCTGAGAGTGGATCTGGAGGACTTTGAAGAAAGGAAAGGTTTTGCTCAGTACTCGTCCTTCTCTGTGGATTGTGAAAATGTTGGGTATAAACTGCATGTTTCAGGATTCACTGATGGAGGAGCAGGTCGGACACTTTCATTCACATAAAAATCACATTCAGTTGAGTAAATGTGCACATGATGTCCTCAATGATGCTCTTCTTCTCTGCAGGCGACTCTTTGACCTTCCACAATAATATGAAGTTTACCACCTTTGACAAGGATCAAGACACCTGGCCTAAGAACTGTGCCAAAGAGTATCTCGGGGCATTTTGGTACGCAGGCTGTCACAATGCAAACCCCAACGGTGTGTATTTATGGGGAGAAGATCCCACCATTTTCGCTATTGGAAATGTTTGGTACACTTGGAAGAACAGTCATGCTGTTGGTATGAAATTCATCAGCATGAAGATCAAACGTGTTTCTTAGACCTTTAAAGAAAAATGACAAAACAAAAACAAATTAAAGTTTAGTTTCCTTTCCTCTGTTGACTGTGTAACTTGGTAAATCATGTCAGAATATATATCACTGATGTTTTGTGTACTCATCAATTATTTTCTTCTTCTTTGTTTTGGGTCACTTCTTTAAATTTAAAACTGAAATGAATCAACAATAAACTCCAGCAATGAAAGTCAGTATATATCAGTGTAGTTTTGATTATTGCCACGTGAAATAAGTCATAATTTGAGTTCTTGAAACTGAGTAATTTAATTACTCCATTCTCTTTTCAAATAAAATTTAACAAAAATATTAAGTATATTTAAAAAACATTATTTTTTACACAGCAAAATCTCCAGAGTTAAATCAACTCTGCACAGAGTACATATGGTCCCTCTCTAAATAGTGTTAAAATAACACTAAAGCAGAGTTAAAGTTAATGAGATAATTAAGCAATTAATTAACTGATGATTGTGCATTAGTGATGAACACCTGCTGTTAACAAGCAGAATCACTGGAGAAAAGAGAAACACGAGAACTACAACTGACTTCAGTCACAGCCTTATTAATTGCTTAATTATTTCATTAACTTTAACTCTGCTTCAGTGTTACTTTAACACTATTTAGAAAGGGACCATATGTACTCTGAGCAGAGTTGATTTAGCTCTGGAGATTTTACTGTGTAGTCAAATGCTTATTTCCTTTAAAAATTTAAATGAGAAAAATGAAAACAATAGATTTTAGACAAATCAAACTGTTGGATTTTTAGGAGTTTATTTTGGTATGGTGCACAGATATTTTTAGAGTGTACTGCTAACCATGTAACTCATCACCAGTTTGTATTTCAACATTGTGCAGTGCAATGACAGATGTTCTTACTGATAAAAGGTCAGATGGAGGTTTGCATCATATCAGATCCTGCTGCTTCTCTTCTGTCCTGTCAAAATAAAAGCAAAAAGCTTTTTAATTTAATAAATAATAAAAGAAGCAGGCATTATGTCAAAGGGTTAGTTCACCCAAAATTGTCATCAAATAACTGGGAGTCTATTTAAATAAGTTAGACTGGTGTGATCACAAGAATTACTTGTATAAAAGGCTCAGAATCATATCCACTTGAGTTTTGGTGTATGTCGGGTATAGTCAAGGACTTTGTATGATATACTTCAGTTGCAGCTGTAATTTTGTATGCTGTGGTATGTTGCGGTGAGGGATTTCTGAGAGGAACAAGGCGCTATCTGAAAATTGAGATTGTAGGGACCTGCCCAGCTAACAGAATTTTGTTATAAGAAAGTTCTCTAAATATTCAGTGTTGGTTCTGGGAACATTAAAAACATCCAGTTTCCTTGAAATTACAGGAACGTTTTTATAAGGTATAATGTTCCTCAAACATTCTTTCAACTTAATTTTGATCTAAAATTCAACATTGTAGGAACGTTGATTTGTAACATTCCAAGAACATGAAAATGTCCAGTTTCCTTAATGTTAGTAGAATGTTATTTAAAGGTTAGTATGATGTTCCTCAAACATTCTTTCAATCATTCAAACACCTGCTGTGAACAAACACTGAAAGAAAGAGAAATAAGAACACAAACTACAACTTTCTTCAGCCACAGCCTTAGATGAACTGAAGATAAAAGACATTAAATCTCTGAAGATCTGATTAAACGACTCCACAAACAGCATTACCAGCTTCACTTATTACTAGCCAGACTGACTTTATTTCTGTCACACGTCTACAGAAGCTCTTCTGTAGTGCAAAATATGAAAAGACAATGCAGAAAAGCTGAGCGCATGTGGCGAAAGACAAAACTTGAAATCAATTATAACATCTATAAAGATACCCTTCATGCTTTCAATGTGGAATTAGGCAAAGCTNCTACAAAAAACTCCCTAGGACTTCCTTGCTCTTCCATCCAGATAGCAAAATTCTGTCTTTTCCTGTTTTTATTTCATTTCTAATGTATTTTATATCTTTTATGTATCATCTTTTTTACTGTTATTTCTATTCCTTATGTTCTATTTTTATTATTCTTCTTTATGTGAAGCACTTTGAATTACCATTGTGTATGAAATGTGCTATACAAATAAAATTGCCTTGCCTTGCCTTGCCTTACTGAGAATTAACAGAAGTTTAGATGTTTGGTTTGAGGTCACCATCATGGAGATCAGTGTTTGCTTTAGTTGAGCTCTTGACTCCTGACTGTTATAGAGTTGCTTCTTTATCAGCAATCACATGTTTTCAGAAAACATTTCTGCATTGATAAAGCAGATCATCATGTCTGTTTTAATAACAAACAAATGACAGCATTAAAGTGGTTTAATAAACTGCTTTATTGTCATTTTCTCTAGGTATTGAGGTGTTATGTGAAAAGGAAATCTCAACTCAAAAATGTGATAGAAATGTTTATAAAACACTGAACTGATTTATATTGGATTGTTTGAAGCTATTTAAAAAAAATAACACACTTAGACATCAGCACTCATAATACAAACCTCAACAATGGTGACAGTAAAAAAATTCAGCTGCATAATTTATTCATGTTGCAATGCATGCTGGGAGCCATGAATGTGTTTTGTATGCTGCATGAAGCATGTGACCATTGTTGTGTTTCATATGCCGAATGTTGATGTCTGTGAGTGTATAAATGACACAAAACAATGTTTTAAACAAGAAGTTGGCAATGACAGTATTGCAAATTATATTTTTCACATTGGTTGAGATTGATACTGGAATTTTGTTTAACTCTCTGAGGTCTGAAAACGCCGATGATGGTGATGTCATTTTTTGTCATAGAGACATAAGTAATATATCAATTGAAACTATAGAATGTCTTCTTTTATTTGTGTACGCTCAGAGTAAAAACAAAATGTTGTGCTTTTTGTAAAATAAAGAAAACTAACATTATGCGTGATCTCTCGTCTCCCTCTGAACGAACTCCAATCTGATAGTTCTCAGAAAATGAACTGTAACTTAGTGAATACTAATCACAAAAAAATGACACTTATGTCTAAAAAAACGTTGAGATGTCAGCTTTTAAATCGTGTAAGTCAAATCGAAAACAAACATTCTGTGTTTATGTAATCTGTATGAAAAGAGAGCCATGTCAGAAGTCTGTGATTCAGCTCATTACCCGCTAATGCGGCCACGCCCACGGAGCCAGCGCTATTCACAGGCAAATTCAGAGGCAACACATGCATACATCGTCTCAATCGTGTATTTATTTGTGCAAGTGCAAGTATGAATTGAAAACGCCAGCACTCATAGTAATGACAATGAATATATATATATTATATAAATATAACTCCTCCGTATAGAAAATTGACATAAACATATGAGAATCCAATATTTCTCCAAATGTGCATGCTTTTAAACTAAAAGCCTATATTCAGACTCTTTGCATCACAGAAATACATTATATTTTAAAGTATAATATAAAACCATTACTTTATATTGTAATAATATTTTTATGTATGTTTCATATACCATGATGAGCTTGAGACATCACAGAAGGTTTTTTTTCACAGCCTACCTGACTGAAAGGCCTCATTAATATGCAAGTCATTTCAGCTCATTACTATGCAAGTCTTTTGTCTTCTCAGGTGAGAATGACCCATTATTCATGCTGATTCACGCCTCCACGCATACTGTGTTTCTTGGCAAAAAGTGTCTTACAAAAACTAAATCAATATATTGTTATAAATGAAAGAGTAGTCAGCATAATTTTTACATAATTTTGAAGCAAAAACTCTAGTCTACAACCTCCAATACCCTAAAGTATTGTAAACACAGATTTACTATCCTTTTTTTGGCCTTATTTCAGTGACTTAAGCTTTTTGTTTTTTCAATAACCACGCATAAATGTTATTCCTTCAAAAACACAAACATGTACATACATGTTCCTCACATATTATTGTAGCCTAGTTTGTGCTGAATACAGTGTAATGACACTTGTGTCATTAATATGTTTATGAACAACTGAAAAAAGCACAAATGTCAGGGCATGTCAAAACTTCTCCAGGCCCCAAATCAATCTCAGACTCCAGAGGGTTAATCAGCAGTTACAGGAAAAAAAAGCAGTTTATTACACCACTTTAGTGCAGTTATTTGTCTGTTAAAAAATACAGCTGCAACTGCTGATAAAGAAGCAACTCTATAACAGTCAGGGCTCAAGAGCTCAACTAAAGCAAATACCGATCTCCATGATGGTGACCTCAAACCAAACATCTAAACCTCTGTTAATTCTCAGTAAGAGCTTCTGTAGACGTGTGACAGAAATAAAGTCAGTCTGGTTAGTAATAAGTAAAAGTAAAAGTTGTAGTTTGTGTTCTTATTTCTCTTTCTTTCAGTGTTTGTTCACAGCAGGTGTTTGAATGATTGAAAGAATGTTTCAGGAACATCATACTAACCTTTAAATGACATTCTACTAACATTAAGGAAACTGAACATTTTCATGTTCTTGGAATGTTACAAATCAACGTTCCAACAATGTTGAATTTTAGATCAAAATTAAGTTGAAAGAATGTTTGAGAAACATTATACCTTATAAAAACGTTCCTCTAACGTCAAGAAAACTGGATGTTTTTAATGTTCCCAGAACCAACACTGAATATTTAGAGAACGTTCTGATAACAAAATTCTGTTAGCTGGGTGTATTCCCTCATGAAGTATAAATCTCACTCTCTCTATGACACAGACTATGTGAACCTTATTTACCACCAGACTTGTTAACCCTCGTTGCTCAAAAGAGCGATAAAGAAGGTCTTTTCTTCCATCTGCCATGAGAATGTTTAATCAAATGTGATCATGATTTGTGTACCTTGTGTCTGAGATGTTGTGTTTGGTGTAGTTTACACTGTATTTTCTGTATATATCTTATAGTATCTAACGTATCACCAGTTAGTATTTCAACATTGTGACTGAAATGACAGATGCTCTTACTGATAAAAAGGTCGGTTGAAGATGCGAGTGACTCAACGATTTCATAGACATTTCTATAATGAATGAACCCAAATTAAATAATCATTCTGTCATCATGTCAGAGGTGCGTTGATGCTGTACTTTCCTGCTGCTTCTCCACTATCCCGTCAAAATAAAAGCAAAAAGTGATTTAATAAATAACAAAAGCAGCAGGCAGCATGTTAACATTCAGTTTGTGGCAAGAATCAAGGGTTTTGCAATATAAGTTTCTACAGTAACACAGAGGAGGAGCCTGAGAATCTGTTATATAGAGTTTGTGTCAGACTGAACAACACAAGGCACAACAAACGGTGAGTTACTGTTTTATTCTTCATTATTTACCTCTCAGAATATTAAGACATTTCTACAACAGAAAAACAAACATCTGATGACTTTTTTTGCTTTCTTCAAGATTTAAAAAGAAAACATTGATAAATCTCTGCAGTGATCAGCTGAGAAAATATTGAGAAGATGGCGGTAAGTTCAATCACATTTACTGTTTTTACTTTTATTATAATTGATCATCATGAACGAGGAACTTGATCAGTCGTGTCTCTCTCTAGATGACGGTGTTTGTCGCGGCTTTGCTCTCCGTTTTCACGGGGTTTGTTGTGTCGGTTCCTGATGGATTCAAGCCGGTCGACTGTTCTGACCTTTATAAAGCAGGACAAACAGTCAGTGGGATTTACTCCATCTATCCAACAGGTGACATTCCTGTCTGGGTTTACTGTGACATGATCGGAGGAGGAGGATGGACGGTACGAATGTGACTTTAGATCATTAAACACACATCAGAACATTCATTATGAATCATATCTTCTATATAAACCCATCACAGGTGATTCAGAGGAGAATGGATGGCATTATTAATTTCTATCAGCCGTGGAAAGAGTACAAGAAAGGATTCGGGTCCACTGAAGGAGAATACTGGCTGGGTAAGATCTCACAGTGTGTCCGTTTTGGTTTGTCAGACTTTAAAACTTTGGCATTTGGTTTCAAGAAAAGGTTTTGATAGAAGTGTTCATGCATTTGGTTGAACATGTTCTTCATGTGTGTGTGTGAACAGGGCTGGAGAACATGCACCAGCTGACACGTAACAGGAAGTACATGCTGAGAGTGGATCTGGAGGACTTTGAAGGAAGGAAAGGTTTTGCTCTGTACTCGTCCTTCTCTGTGGGTCCTGAAACTGACGGGTATAAACTGCTTGTTTCAGGATTCACTGATGGAGGAGCAGGTAGGACACTTTCATACTTTCACCCTTGAAGGCACTTGTTCATCCACTATGAAATGTTTTTGTAATTTCACTTCATATAAATATAATGTAAATGTCCTCAATGATGCTCTTCTTCTCTGCAGGCGACTCTTTATCTTTTCATAATGATCAGAAGTTCTCCACTTTTGACAAAGACCAAGACCCCTATGAGAGGAACTGTGCCAAACTGTATCTCGGGGCATTTTGGTACACAGTAGGATGTCACTATACAAACCCCAATGGTGTGTATTTGTGGGGAGAAGATGACACACATCACGCCATTGGTGTTGTTTGGAAAAGCTGGAAAAACAATTTCTCTGTCAGTTTGAAATCCTTCATCATGAAGATCAAACGTCTGTCTTAGAAGCATAAGTGTTTTCAGGAAGAAAAAAAAATCTCCTATTGTTTCCAAAATATAACAAATGTAAAGCTTCGAGGTTTTACTTTCCTCACTGTAAGTAAATCAATGTATATCTTTGGATTTGTTCTTTTGATTTACTTAAACATGAATAAATCAAATAAACTCCAGCATTGATATGTCTATATGCATTACGTCAAATGTGTTTGATCTCATCGGATTAATTATTGCGAACTGGAAAGATTCATCTGTTGAAATGATGGGTTGATTCTGCTCGTCATTGTATAATGAGGCCTGATGCGTCCATATAATAACAAACCTGATGCACAGAATGTGATTTTCCAACCTTTATGGTTGTTGCTTGTCTGATTGTATGATATGGTGAGATCCAGCATTAAAGCAAAGGCATCAGCATTTTTAATGTAAACATTTAGGCTTACACTCTTAAAAATAAAGATTGCAAAAATAAAGTTTTTTTAAAGCAGTACCAGAAGGTCCAAGGATGTTAAAGGTTCTTTATGGAACCATCGATGCCAATAAAGTACTTTTGGGGTGCGTTCACACTTGTAGTTTGATTCGAAAAAGGAAAAAAAATATTTAGTTCTGGTCGGATTAGCATTCAGATTGGCAATTTTATTACCGAACCAAAAGATATCAAACTAAAGGCATAGGGATACGTTCACAACCTGATTGGTCGGATTTTATGACGTATTGCCTATTTTGCGACAGTTATTTAAACAACTTTAATGCTGTCATTTGTCTGTTATTAAAACAGACATGTCGATTTATCAATGCAGAAATGTTTTCTGAAAACACCTGCAATTGCTGATAAATCACTTAAAGTGTTAGTTCACCCAAAAATGAAAATAATGTCATTAATTACTCTCCCTCATGTCGTTCCACACCCGTAAGACCTTCGTTCATTTTCAGAACACAAATTAAGATATTTTTGATGAAATCCGATGGCTCAGTGAGGCCTGAGCAATGACATTTCCTCTCTCAAGATCCATTAATGTACTAAAAACATATTTAAATCAGTTCATGTGAGTACAGTGGTTCAATATCAATATTATAAAGCCACGAGAATATTTTTGTGCGCCAGAAAAACAAAATAATGACTTTTCAACATTTCTGATTTAAATATGTTTTTAGTACATTAATGGATCTTGAGAGAGGAAATGTCATTGCTGGCTATGCACTGAGCCATCGGATTTCATCAAAAATATCTTAATTTGTGTTCTGAAGATGAATGAAGGTCTTACGGGAGTGGAACGACGTGAGGGAGAGTAATTAATGACATAATTTTCATTTTTGGGTAAACTAACCCTTTAAGTGTACTATAAGTGTAACAGTAGTAAACTCTAAGTACACAACTAGTTCACAGCTCTCATTTGTACTACAAGTGAACTTATAAGTATACTAGTAGTTTACTATTTTAATACTAGTAGTACATTTTTAGTATATGAAAGTACACTTTGAAATATACTCTCAGTAAACTACTAGTTTAGTGCAAGTACACTTGTAAGTTTTCTTTAAGTGAACATAACATCACACTTATAGTTTACTTTTTATATATTATTTTTGCACTTTCAGTCAGTGCAAGTTTCTCTCAGTTAAAACAGCTCAAACACGCATTTTAGTCTTGGACTAGTTTAAGCCTTGTCTGTGAAACCGGGGGATAAACTTTTCTGTCAGTATAGCCTATAAGTCAAGTATACTTAAGTGCACTTTTAAGTACATTTCTCAGAAGTATATAAAAAGTAAACTGAAAGTATGCTTTCTATTTTTTTAGTTTAAAAGAAGTATATAAAAAGCACACTTGAATAAACTTATTTTTCGTAAGGGTCATCTTCCTGTTTTTGGTTTGTTTTGTCTTTGGTCCATGTTGCGTTCATATAATGTACATGATTTTTTGATTTAAAAATTCCCGGGAAAATGATCCGTGAGGAAAACGTCAACATTCTTCTCCTGCACCCCTTTCTCTCGCAGTTCAATTTTAGTTGGCGATTAACAAAAAACATTAAAACATCAGGCTTATTTTTTGAACATATCATTTGAAGAACATTGCAAAACAGTCAAATGGACCAACTGAACATTTTCTGCATCAACGGTTGACATTTCAACATTATTGCACAATAAAATAATGATTCAGATGATTTTAAAAGGTGGTTTCAAGATAAAGGTTGGGTTGAGAAACTGTAAACGGTGAACACAAGATCCAGTGATCTGAACATCTCCGCTTCAGTCGTCACAACAGAAATGGTGAGTTACTCTTTTATTCTTCAGCATTTAACTCATAGATAATGAATGTATTTATAATTGATCATCATGAACGAGGAACTTGATCAGTCGTGTCTCTCTCTAGATGACGGTGTTTGTCGCGGCTCTGCTCTCTGTTTTCACGGGGTTTGTTGTGTCGGTTCCTGATGGATTCAAGCCGGTCGACTGTTCTGACCTTTATAAAGCAGGAAAAACAGTCAGTGGGATTTACTCCATCTATCCAGCAGGTGACGTTCCTGTCTGGGTTTACTGTGACATGATCTCAGGTGGGAAAGATGAAGATAAAGGAGGATGGACGGTACGAATGTGACTTTATACAAACAAACAAACATGGATTACTTATAATAAATGCTTTTAACCTTTAACCTGATAAATACTACAACCCATCACAGGTGATTCAGAGGAGAATGGACGGCATTATTAATTTCTATCAGCCGTGGAAAGAGTACAAGAGAGGATTCGGGACCATCGAGGGCGAATACTGGCTGGGTAACAATTCACTAGCAATTTTGGGTTGCGTCAGAAATTAAAACATTTACTGGACACTTAAGTCACTATAAAATATATAACTGTCTTTGCATTATATAACAAAAGTACTGAATCCAGTGTCATTTATGTTAAAGAAATGGAAATAAAGTTTCTTCCATTTTAAAATAGCCTAGATATGTGAACCCTTTAATTAGCAAGACCATAAAGAGAAATCAGAAAATTAATTTATTGCTATTTTCCATCTTATTAGGACATAAATAATACAACTTGATCATTTTTATATAAATGTATTGAACACTGAATTCTTGTTGCAAGTGCCTTTTACAACATTTTAAACTATTTTATAACATTTTATTCTCTTACAACATACAATAAACATCCTTTCTAAGACATTCTGATAAAAAATAAGTGATAAACAATATTTATGAATTCATTTATAATGCAAACTCATATAAGTTCATTCAGCACAGTTAAATTTAATACGAGCCCTCAAAAGGGCAAGACTATAAAGAGAAATTAGAAAATTAATTTGTTGCTATTTTTCATCTAATTAGGACATAAATCAAACAATTTCATGATTTTTTTTAAAACATGGCTTATTGCAATGTTTTTATCTCCAGGACACGTTGCCTCTTTGAGTGTATAAATGATCAGAAAACAGAATGCTTGTTTGGCAAGCTACATTTTTAAAACATTTATTCTCTCATTACTTAAACTAAACATTCTTTGTAAAATTATGTTGAACAATAAGTATAATACCTATTTATATATTACTGTATCATATTTAATATGCAAAATTCTAGGGCCTCAATTATTCATATTCATACACCATTTTTTAATGTAAAAAAATAAAACTTCTTTTTACATTTTTTCATGTTAATGTAAATGTTAAATATGACAGAACAGGCTTTTGGGGAATATTTATTTTTCCATCTTTCAATTACATTGAATTGCATATATGAGCTTTGAACCCCAGATGTATAAATATGATGCTCAGCAAAAAACACATGCATATATATATATATATATATATGTATATAAGTTTGCGTGTATTTTTTTATAGTATCATATTTCATACACACACACGTCTGGTTCGCTATCTTTGTGGGGACTCTCAATAGACAATGATTTGTATACTGTACAAACTGTATTATATGTACAAATCAATGATAATTGAGAAATTGACAAAAAAAATTTCCCCAAAAGCCTGTTGTCATATTTGACATTTACATTAACATGAAAAAATGTAAAAAGTTTTTTTAACATTACAAAATGATGCATGAATAATCAAGTAAACCCAAGTTGCTTCAGTCCAGAAAATGTTTATTTTACATTTATTTCATAAAAATCATTAAAGATTTATGAGTAGAAAAAGACTTTACTTGGAAAAAAAGTATGAACTATCAATCAGAGGACAGAAGGAATGCAGTAGATTGTGTACAAACATGTTTTTCAGCAAAGTTTTGGTCATATTGATAAATTACACTCTAAAAAATGCTGGGTTAAAAAAACCCAAGCTGGGTAAAATATGGACAAACCCAGCAGGTTGGGTTAAAAGGCACCTATTATGCCCTCTTTCACATGATGTAATATAAGTCTCTGGTCTGGTCAAGTTTCAGCTTATAATACCCCACAAATTTGCAAATTTGGGGATGAGCAAAAACACGCCTTTTACTGTATTACTATATTGCTGGCTAAAAACATAAATCCAAAATTGGTTGAAAAAAATGGCTGGGTGAAAACAACCCAATCCCTGGTTTTGTCCATATTTAACCCAGCAGTTTTTAGAGTGTATAGGCCCTAGAAATTTGAATATTAAATATGATACAGTAGGCTAATATATTCATAAATAGGCATTATATTTATTGTTCAACAGAATTTTACAAAGAATGTTTTCTTTAAGTTATGAGAGAAAAATCTGGCTATAATGTTGTAAAAGGCATTGCCAAACAAGCACTCTGTTTTCAGCTGATTTATACTCCTAAACTGGCGACGTATCCTGGCGGATACAAACATTTACAGACAGATTATGCAAAAAAATATTCATCAATTTTCAACATTAATGTAATAAGCTAACACTGAACAACAACTTTTTAAACATGCAAGTCCCCTCCAAATACTGTAAATATGTGAAATATATCAAGTTTTATCAGAAGCTGAGTAGATTTCCCACTACAGGTGGTCATGCTGTTTTTAAAAGCTGCCCGTGAGCTAAACAAAAACTTTATGAACAATGTCAATATATCTAAATATTCACAACAAACACCCTTACAACATGAAACCAAGAAATGAGATCTAAACTTTCCCTGACTCGCTCCACAGCCTCTCAAATGTTTGTATCCCACAGGATACGCCGCCAATTAAAGGGTTAAAAAAATTAAGAAAAGTGCCCACTTTTGGTCGTGAAACTGTGTGGATATATTATTTGTCATGATACCTGTGTGAACGAAAGGAGAAATGACTTCGTCCATTGCAAGTCACCTCATGACCAGTTGCGAGAAAAAAAATCATGTAAATGTTGCAACGGCTCTTTTGTTGTCCTCATGCCGTAATTCACTCGCACATGTGCTGTTGCGCGCACACCGTCCACATCCTGAGTTTTCTGTGGAACGACAGTGCATGTACTAACTGACTGAGCGCACGAAAATAAACATAGTGCACATGTGCCGAACACGTCCATGAAGGACTTTGCGTGTGAGAAAATGGAGTATTCTTGGGCTTTCAGTGGTTTTGGTATTTTGAATCTAATGCATTGAATTTAAGATATTGTTAAGTGCGACTGAAGTTGAACCAAACACATGTTGAGGACACTGTATATTATATGATTGTAAACTTTTAAAATGTGATTTATGAATGTCCAGTGTTTGGATGAACATGTTCTTCATGTGTGTGTGTGAACAGGGCTGGAGAACATGCACCAGCTGACACGTAACAGGAAGTACATGCTGAGAGTGGATCTGGAGGACTTTGAAGGAAGGAAAGGTTTTGCTCAGTACTCGTCCTTCTCTGTGGGTCCTGAAACTGACGGGTATAAACTGCTTGTTTCAGGATTCACTGATGGAGGAGCAGGTATAGGACACTTTCTTTCATACTCATGAAAACTCATTCCAGTTGAGTTAATGTCCTCAGTGATGCTCTTCTTCTCTGCAGGCGACTCTTTATCTGCTCATAATGATCAGAAGTTCTCCACCTTTGACAAAGACCAAGACTCCTATGGAAGTAACTGCGCTAAAGAGTTTCTGGGGGCATTTTGGTACAAATTTTGTCTCAATGCAAACCCCAACGGTGTGTATTTATGGGGAGAAGATGACACTCATTTCAGCATTGGTGTTGTTTGGTCAACCTGGAAGAGCAGTTTCACTGTCAGTTTGAAATCCATCAGCATGAAGATCAAACGTGTGTTTTAGGAATATTAGAGTTTCTAGAAGCAATCATCTGCTATATAACCAGATTTAATGTTGTGCTTTCCTTCCTTAACCATGCAACTGAGTAAACCAATGATGTTGTCTTTATTTTTTGGTCAGCTTTTATTATCTGTCAGAGGGCTTGAAGTCTGCCCAGATGAAAACAGAACACAGGAGTTGAGAAGGCAAATAAAACGATAGCCCCACGAGTCTTTATAGATGGTTCGCACAGTAGGCACACGATTCACACAATGTAAAAGAGCGAGTATAATCATCTCTCAAGCGTTCTCTCGCTCGGTGTGTGCGCTCACATAAGAACAGAGTGCGTTCAATAACGTACGCCATAGAAGAAGTCATCTCGTTGCATTAATGCCATTTAACAGTATTGAACATTAGGTAAAGGCTGCCCTCAGCTGTACACAACTGAGTACAACATCACTCATGCATGAAAAGATGTTATTTAATTGAACCACAACTCTGGACCAGTAAGTCTGGATCACATGACAGTCCCATATACAACGAGAATAACCTCCTATATCAGACTTGCGTTCAGGGCAGAGCGGTGAAATAGTTGAATCGTGTGTCTTATATGAAGCGTAATCCAAAATATCAGAATCCACTTTTAGTGCCAAGTACAACATGTACAAGGAATTTGCTTTGGTTTGCAGGTGCATAAAAAGAAGAATAAAAACATCTATAAATTTGAGATAATGATCCATAAATAAAATATCCACCCTGAGCTCTCTTTCCCAAATCGATCTGTACCATAGGAGCAAAGAGCTTTATAGAAAAGAGTAATTAATTTGTCCGGAGGAGGTTTCAGAAGGATTTTCTCAGTAACTGAGAGTGAATATTTAGAAGTGACAGTAGTATTTTTGAAAATATATCCTAGGTAAATTATATCTTGAGATGATATCAAAGGACAGTAGAGATCCCTCCTTAAATATCCCACAAATGCCCAGATCATGTTACAGTAAATCCAGGGTGTGTTCCTGACAGGACCTCCACTGTGGAACAGCGTTGCCTTATGTAAACATTGATATTTTCTCAAGTTACAGTAAAACTATGTTAGACAAAGTTGATTTGTGAATAAAAATATCTAATTTACTTATCAAAGATGCTGCAAAAAAATCCCCCTTGAGAAGAGATGTTTAGAAATGAGCTTCTGGAGCACTTCAACAGTGTGAGGGTGACTGTGGGAAAGAGTTTTTGAGGGACATTCACATGTCATGTGACTTCAAAACAGCACATCATTGGCTACCTTAAGGCCTGCCCCTTTCATTTCCATAGTGCAATATATTGTATTTTTTTCTGAATAACAAGCAAATAAGTAATGAATTGTTGCCATACGCCAACGCATTACCAGAGGGTTAAATCATTTTAATATGTTCACAAGGCATTGTGTGTTTTAGTAGTTATCAACATTAACCAGATCATAGATAAATATACAATGTTAAGCACTGTTTGTTTTGTTGTCAAATAAAAAACCTGAACAAATATTTTATGTCCTGAAAAAAAAGAAAAGAAATTGGAACGTGATATTTTGATATGATGCTCTTTTGTAAGTTTGGTTTAATTTCAGCTCACATGACTTCCAGCTGTGTGTGAATTTGTGAATAATTACAAAATATTCGCTTTTGTACTTTTTCACCAGTATATTTTCAAAACTTCAAAATGTTTACAGATATCAATTCCCTCTGTATGTGTATCTCTCTCTCTCTCGCTCTCTCTCTCTCTCTCTCGCTCTCTCTCTCTCTCTCGCTCTCTCTCTCTCTCTCTCTCTCACACACACACACACACACACAATTTTCAAAGTGTGTGTGTATCATCTAAGATAAACTGCTTATAATGTAAAAAGAACTTGATTACATTTGGTTATTCATATTGGAATTGCAGACAAGTTCTATAGAAACTGCTTATAGAATCAACAACTATAGAAATCTATAGATGTACCAAATGATTCATTGATTAACCATTAAGATCAGATGTATTAAATAACAGACAAATCTTCCACTTGGAATTATAAGATTCTGAGAAGTTTTGAGTTATTGAGCTTCAAAGGTTCTGCATTCCATTCAATTTTTTAAATAGAACTTTGTTTTGTTTTCTAAATAAAAAGTCCTAAAATGTACATAAATCATAAAAAACATCACATAAATGCAAAGAAGTTGTCACACAATAAGAATATGTGAATAACTCAATTTTGACAAAAATGTCAGAACCTTAATTCCAAAATGTATTAAACTGAACGAAAAGAGATGCAAATGAAAAGTTTGAGAGTATAAGCTTTTTGAAAGACTGTGAATTAAATATTTATATAGACGAAACACATTTTTTGTAGTGAAAATTATACTTTGTGATTTTGTGTATTGTACTAACAGAATTAAAAACATGCTGAAATGTTAGAAAAAAAGTGTACTTTTGATGATCTGTTGTGATATTAGTACTAAGAGTTTTGAAAATTGCTTCTGAAAACTGCACCAAAGCAATAAAAAAACTAACATTTCAGTTAATTATTTCATAGTATTATAACCCACTTATAAAATATAAATGTATTCTGTTCATAATGAGCCTATACTGTTCAGCACATAAAAGGGATTTTAAACATGAATCATTTAAATGTGTAATTGGTTTTTGTGTGAACGATTTTCATAACTATTTTGAGATGTCACAACAGTTTCTTAATCTGCGATGTAAATAAATAAATAAAAGACAACCGTCAACATGTCGCTGATATTCCTACAGTATCTCACTCTAAAAGACATTTACTCTTTTCATCCAGTTGCAAGGTACGCTGGGAACTGAAAATCTCTGGTAAAATCTTCTGTGAGCTCTCAAGAAAAATGTCTTTAACCTGAATAGAGAAAAGCTCTGAGGAACAACGTGTTGTACTCTGGGTCATGGCAGTCAGCTGATCTGCCCAGGCAACAAACATCAAAATCAAACATCAGTCTATATTAAATTGTTTAACCGAGTCTGTTTGATGAGACAATATTTGTCCAGGATGTGCTGAAGGAGTGTTTTTAGGGAAAATATCTGGTCTGGATGTGCAGTATGACTTACTGTAAATAAACTTATGGATTTATTTGTACATTTTGCAAAGAATTGATCAAATACAGCTGCAGCAATGACAGTGCCTGAGCAAAGCCTGCACCAATCTCATATGTAGCTTTATGGTGATTATTTTCAGCAAAGTGGTTTAAAATGGAATTTGCAGAATTACTGACTATGTAACAGAAATTGCTTTTAGCTTTTAAAGTTGAATTTCTATATGGCAAACTGTTTGCAGTTATAAATGCAGATATATGTTGCAGATCCTTTTGTTTCTGTAAAACTGCAAAATGTGCTATGCATTCAACTCGGCATGAGCTCCGGAATCAGAGGAAAAGTATAGTTTCTATGCGTTACTGTTAAAGATATTCAGACTGTTAAAGATATTCAGACTCTATCTATGTGCTAATTTTCATAACTTTCGACCAAATAGGTCTATGGGCTGCCATAGACTTCCATTCAAGAATAAAAATGTTTGCACTCAGTGGTTAGTGCATGGCACTAGCAATGACAAGGTCATGGGTTCGATCCCAGGGATTGCACATACTCAGATACAAATGTATAGTATAATGCAATGTAAGTCGCTTTGGATAAAAGCGTCTGCCACATGCATAAATGTAATAAGAAGAAGAATATGAATTTGGGGTCAAGCACTGAATGCGCCGCAAGCAAAGCATAGTATTGTTGTACTCAACATGTCCTGACGAATGTAAGGAGACAAGTTTCGGTTAATGGAAGGTCAATCAGAACAAAAGTTACAAGTATATATGTTTTTTCCTCTAGCCAGCCCCAAACTTCTCTGGTACACTCCCGCGGGACTACCGTAGGACCCGACACGGGACAAGATCTGTTGGTGCGGGAGGTGAGACACTTGTGTGTGTGGGTTACGGGAGAATAGAATGATTTGCGAGACTCCCGCAAAATAGTAATGTCTAAAAACAAATCAATTGTTATTCATCTATTGCACAAAAAACACAATTAAAATATAAAATAAAAATTTTTACAGGGAAAAGCTGCCCATGACGGCTGGTCTAGGATCAGTTTTCTTCATATTAATTGCATACTGGTGAAAAAGATTTGGCAAACGATCCAGTGTGTATCTGTGCTTGCGCTCTGGAGAGCATCAAAGGTCTCTATTTACAACGTGTTTTTGCAGCGTTGCGCAATGTAGCCAATCGATTTCTTGAATGGGCAAAGTGCAGACATTATAAGAGATTCAGTGTGCAGTCAGCAGCATTGATCATAGTGGAACTTTGTGAGATCACATTTAACTAAAATGTACGGAAGAGGATTAGAGCCAAGCAATAATAAAAAAATAAAACCATCTCGAGATTAAAGTCGTTAAATTTTGAGAAAAAAGTCGAGATAAAATGTTGAGAATAAACTCGTTAAATTACAAGAAAAAAAGTCATTAAATTTCGAGAAAAAAGTCGAGATAAAATGTTGAGAATAAACTCGATAAATTACGAGAAAAAAGTCGTTAAATTATGAGAACAAATTCATGAAATTATGAAAGAAAAGTAATATATTTCTCTTAATATAACTAATTTGTTCTCATAATTTAACGAATTTGTTTTCGTAATTTAATGACTTTATTCTCAACATTTTATCTCGACTTTTTTCCCGAAATTTAACGACTTTTTCCTCATAATTTAATGAGTTTATTCTCAACATTTTATCTCGACTTTTTTCTTGAAATTTAACGACTTTTTTCTCATAATTTACTTTATTCTCAACATTTTATCTCGACTTTTTTCTTGAAATTTAACGACTTTTTTCTCATAATTTAACGAATTTGTTCTCGTAATTTAATGACTTTATTCTCAACATTTTATCTCGACTTTTTTCTTGAAATTTAACGACTTTTTTCTTGAAATTGAACAACTTTTTTCTCGTAATTTAATGACTTTATTCTCAACATTTTATCTCAACTTTTTTCTTGAAATTTAACGACTTTTTTCTCATAATTTAACGAATTTGTTCTCGTAATTTAATGACTTTATTCTCAACATTTTATCTCGACTTTTTTCTTGAAATTTAACGACTTTTTTCTTGAAATTGAACGACTTTTTTCTTGAAATTGAACGACTTTTTTCTTGAAATTTAACGACTTTTTTCTCATAATTTAACGAATTTGTTCTCGTAATTTAATGACTTTATTCTCAACATTTTATCTCGACTTTTTTCTTGAAATTGAACGACTTTTTTCTTGAAATTGAACAACTTTTTTCTTGAAATTTAACGAGTTTTTTCTCATAATTTAATGAGTTTATTCTCAACATTTTATCTCGACTTTTTTCTCGAAATTTAACGACTTTTTCCTCATAATTTAATGAGTTTATTCTCAACATTTTATCTCGACTTTTTTCTTGAAATTTAACGATTTTTTTATCATAATTTAACGAATTTGTTCTCGTAATTTAACGACTTTTTTCTCATAATTTAATGAGTTTATTCTCAACATTTTATCTCGACCTTTTTCTTGAAATTTTACGATTTTTTTATCATAATTTAACGAATTTGTTCTCGTAATTTAACGACTTTTTTCTCGTAATTTAATGACTTTATTCTCAACATTTTATCTCGACTTTTTTCTTGAAATTTAACGACTTTTTTCCTCATAATTTAATGACTTTATTCTCAACATTTTATCTCGACTTTTTTCTTGAAATTGAATGACTTTTTTCTTGAAATTTAACGACTTTTTTCCTCATAATTTAATGACTTTATTCTCAACATTTTATCTCGACTTTTTTCTTGAAATTGAACGACTTTTTTCTTGAAATTTAACGACTTTTTTCCTCATAATTTAATGAGTTTATTCTCAACATTTTATCTCGACTTTTTTCTTGAAATTTAACGATTTTTTTATCATAATTTAACGAATCTGTTCTCGTAATTTAACGACTTTTTTCTCATAATTTAATGAGTTTATTCTCAACATTTTATCTCGACCTTTTTCTCAAAATTTAACAAGTGTTTTCTCGAAATTTAACAACTTTAATCTCGAGATGGTTTTATTTTTTTATTATTGCTTGGCCCTAATCCTCTTCCGTAAAAATGAGAGACAGATTTTTTGTGATTATAAAAGGAGCCATCTTTGCAGGCTTCCTCCCAAGCGGAATCACACATGCAGTAGCCAATGGTTGCTTTTCTGTGAAAGCTGCAGTCTGTAACTTTTGGCGATCTAGTGGTGAATAAACAGAACTGCATACGTCTTGCGGAAGAACATTGTAGCCTGCTTCTCTCTGTTACGCAGTTACTCTGATTCTCCGCAGCGGTTCCGACCAGACCGGTCTAAAATAGTCCCAATATAAACACTTATTATAAGTGTACCAGAATGATTTAGACAAAGACAAAAACACAGTTTGGAAAATGGAATCATGTTGTACATTCTCATTATATATTTTTTTGAATATTTGAAACAAAATCAAAAAAAGGTACGGACAGCAGCTTTTAAATTAACAGTGGTTTGTGAATATAGTCAAGTCAAATTTTATTTATGTATCACAAAAACTGTAGTTGATCCAAAGTGCTTTACAGTAAATCAGAAAAGTGAGCACAACATCACTTGAGCTCTAAAGAGTAAAAATAAGTCTTTAAACTGGTTTTAAAAGCATCCAGTGATGGAGAGGCCCTGATCCAGAGCTTTGGGGCGACTACAGAGAAAGCTCAATTTGATTTGCAATGAGAGCGAGGGACAAATAAAGATCTAATGACCTAACAGCTGTGTATGGCTCAGTAACATCAGAAATATAAATTGTGCAATGCCTTATTTGTGAAAAGGATCTTAAAGTAAATTCTAAATGTAGATGCTGTAATAACAAATCATTTATCAGGAACGTTTATGCTGGGATGAAGATTGTTGCTATAGGCGGCCTAACTTGAAACTATTTCATGGAGATTTCATGGACGTACTGAAAATGACCAATGTATACTTTAACCTGTGGGCAGGGGTGGGACAAAACATGAATGTTGCTGGTGGGAATGGGAGACGGTAACATAGTTTTGGGGAGGGCGACAGAATTTTGCTGGAGTGGGCAGGAGTTTGTTGAAGATTGGTCAAAATTTGCAGGAGAAGACAAGGGGAAAAAAACATTTAATTCAAACTGAAAACGGTGGAATATTTTATCTGCCCGAAATTGTAAACATGGTATGCATCTGACTTCTGGAAGCGGAGGAAAAATGAGCTATGATCAATGTTCAGACTCTCCTCTTTCTATGTGTGAGTTTTCTACATAAACAGTCTAATTGCGACATACTTACATTTTTTAAGATTTAGTGCAATACTGTAAAAATTTAAGTAAATTCTACTACTTCTGCAGACATAGTTGAATGTATGAATAACTTTAAGTTTAATGGATTAAATGTAAAAAGTTTTTCGACTTACCACACCCACCCCGGTTAGCTGTTGCGAAGTTTTAGACGACGCCATTTTCATGTGGTTTCGTAGAGTTGTTGGTGAATAGTTAGAATAGAATTGTTTTAATCCAGCTTTTTTTTTTTTTTTACTAAATTAGTGAAACATGCAGCCTGGCAGACACAGAGATCCTGTCTGTGAAGTTCTCAAAATTTTCAGTTGATGTCGAGTATCGTCTTCTTCAAGGCAACCTGCTGTATCTGAGGGATGAAACCAGTCTGAAAGTCCCGAAAGAGATGAAACATGATATTCTGATAAACTTACTGGCTGAGACCATCTATGAGTTTAAAGCATATCCAACAAATGCCGTTGCAAAAGCCTTGGTACAAACACAACCATGTCTTAAAGAGCCAGGGTCATCCTCTGGTTGGAAAGGATGGAAAATAGTTTAAAATTCAAGATGGGGATTTATAGGAACAAAATGCGCCAGCTGGGTCGACTTCAAGTCACTGTCAGTGCTGGTAAACGTGGGAGGAACACTGCAATTGGCAACCCTCCCAACAAAGACATCAAGAAGCCAAGGAAAGGGGAAATACATTTCTTACCTGAAAATCCAGAGGGGATGGATGACAAGAACCTGGAAGGAGTTCGTCAGGTTCTTGTCAATGAAATGAAGAAGACGAAGCCAAATGGATCCCTTGTCAAGCAACACATGGACATGACATTTGCTCCTCACAAACCTGTCCAGCCTCCTGTCTCCCTCATTCATCACACCTGATTCAACTCATCAGCTCATCAGTACAGACTCAAGAACTCAATTGGGTGTGTCTGATAAGGGAGAAATACAAAATGCGAAGGGCTGGGGTCCTCCAGGACAGGTCTGAAAACCACTGGACTACACAAATAGGTATATATGACAATGACAGTTTTATATTTTAGGTTTATTACGAGTTCAGCTCAGTAGTGGGGAGAAATCTCACACTCACTTGACCATTACTCTCCAAATCTAATGGACATCTTCAGAAAGAAGAAAGGCCTTGTCGGTCGGCTTTTGGCTGAGCTTTTACGTCAGACAAAGGTGGGTTTATTTGTCTACATCAGTCTACCTTATTCCTCCTGTTTTCTGTCATCCCTTCTTTGTATTCTTCTCTTGTCTGTCCTCTCTTTTTCTTTCTCCGTTCTTTCCCTTTACTCTCCTCTCTCCTTTTATGTTTGTCATCTCCTCTTGTCCTGTTCTTTACTTCCCAAACTCTAAATAAAAATTAGTAATTAAATGCATGTGTGTATTCCAACCAAACTGTTGTACAATATCTGCCACATCTTCCAGACCACTGAGCCAACAGCTGTTCGGTCCCTTTGCCTTCATAGACTGCCAGTCCGTACGTTATTAAAAAGTTTTTGTAAATTTTGCAGGTACAAAGTACAATTTTATTCCATTACTGAAGATTGTCTGCTACTAATTTTCATAATAATTTAATGAGTATTTTCCAAACTTTTATTTTCAGTATTTTTAACATTTTTGAATATTTGCATTGCTGATTGGACAGATTGAAAATATTTATTTACAAAATAAGTAAAATGGGGTTTAAAAAAAAATCCTGTCATTAGTTATTCAATCTTTCCTTGACTTTCATTCATCTTCAGAACACAAATTAAGATATTTTAATGATACCTGTTTGTCTGTTCCTCCACTGTCAGTCTATGCAACTAGCACTTTTAATGTCCAGAAGGGTAAATGCATCATTTAAGAGATCCAGGTGACTCCAGTGCTTTAATCATGCCTGTGGTGCTCTTGTGAACATGTGCCAGAGAGGTATATTTTGTTAATGATAATGTTTTTGTTGCTATTATTATTATTATTATTATATATTTTTTACTGGACACATAGCTTTTGTGTTGCTTCATTAAACCACTGGTTAACCACTGGAGTCCCATGAATTACTTTAATGATGTATTTGCAACCTTTGTGGACCTTAAATGTGCATAGGATGTGAGTGGAAGAGCACAACTTGTATTTCATTAACAATAATGTTAATTTCATAAAAAAAAAAAAAAAAGACACGAGGGTGAGTAATTAATGACAGAATTTTTATTTTTGGGTGAACTGAACTCTATACGTATATTGACCAATGTATTTTGATTTTGAAGGACAGTGCTACCATAATTTAATTTATACATTGCAAGTATTGGTTGCAAAACTGCCATAAATGTGACCTCAAAGGAGAACATTTGTCCTGTTTTGTGCTCGACTTACTTTAAGACTAGTATTGATTGTCTTTTTGCATATCTGTGGAGATTACATGGCATGGAGATTGATTTTATGGATGGATATAGGTGTTAGTTGTCAATTATTTAACTTGCATGATCTTGTTTCTTTCATATCACCGACGAGGACTTGTACCACCAAATTCCAGTAGGAATCCTCTGTGTTGATGCAGAAAGTCCACAGCTAAACCCTTCCCGAGTGTGCATCATCTTGGAAGGGAATTTGGTTATGGAACCGGACAACCTGCCTCAGGCCTTCTGTCTTCTTTTTGGACTACTCTTACATTTTCCCATATTCTCATTTACAGGGGCTCTCCTCCCTTTTTTTCCCATGTACCCCCCAACATTTCCACCACAGTCATTTCACTGATATAATTGCAGGTGTTGCTTCTGTAAGAGATCATTTCTTAGTAAGGGTGGGCGACCGCCAACTACTGTACATCTTTTGACTTAATCTCTCATGGACCTTCTGCCAATTGATGGTCAACCCTTTCCCATTGGCCAAATGATACATTGTATCAAAACAGTCAGCACTCCCCGGAGGCAAGAAGCCTTCACGTGACTCCCTTAAAAATGGTCTTATTCATTTCACAGCCACCTGTTGCCTGGTGGAAAATTGCCAACAAAATATGCTCAGTGGTCAAGTAAACTTGTTTGGCCCTTACAGTTACATTGGCCAAGAGGCCTCAAAACACTTCTAGCTTTTATAGTAAGCAAGCTAATTCTACAATTGTTTTCTATAGAATGGAAATACTCCATCAATAGCGATAACAAAACCAAGCGGCACAGTGCCAATATTCTGGACTGAGGTGTGAAAGAAAACAGTTTGATGTTATATTTGTACAGCATGTTCATGTATTTAAGTGCAAATGTTAAAACAAGCTATCATGTTCTCAGGGGAATAGCTCAAATAGCTTGGGGCAGTCGTGGCCTAATGGATAGAGAGTCAGACTTGTAACCCAAAAGGTCATGGGTTCGAGTCTCAGGTCCGGCAGGGATTGTCGGTGAGGGGAGTGAATATCCAGCGCTCTCCCCACCCTCAATACCACGACTGAGGTGAGACCCTTGAGCAAGGCACCGTACCCCCAACTGCTCCCCGGGCGCCGCAGCAATGGCTGCCCACTGCTCCGGGTGTGTGTGTTCACTGCTGTGTGTGTGCACTTGGATGGGTTAAATGCAGAGCACAAATTCCAAGTATGGGTCACCATACTTGGCCACATGTCACTTCACT
>RJVU01004711.1:929450-958631 GCA_003731715.1 Anabarilius grahami | reverse complement strand
AAGGTTTACCTTCCAACAAGACAATGACCCTAAGCACACAGCTAAAATAACGAAGGAGTGGCTTCACAACAACTCCGTGACTGTTCTTGAATGGCCCAGCCAGAGCCCTGACTTAAACCAAACTGAGCATCTCTGCAGAGACCTAAAAATGGCTGTCCACCAATGTTTACCATCCAACCTGACAGAACTGGAGAGGATCTGCAAGGAGGAATGGCAGAGGATCCCCAAATCCAGGTGTGAAAAACTTGTTGCATCTTTCCCAAAAAGACTCATGGCTGTATTAGATCAAAAGGTGCTTCTACTAAATACTGAGCAAAGGGTCTGAATACTTAGGACCATGTGATATTTCAGTTTTTCTTTTTTAATCAATCTGCAAAAATGTCAACAATTCTGTGTTTTTCTGTCAATATGGGGTGCTGTGTGTACATTAATGAGGAAAAAAAAATGAACTTAAATGATTTTAGCAAATGGCTGCAATATAACAAAGAGTGAAAAATGTAAGGGGGTCTGAATACTTTCCGTACCCACTGTATGTGATCAGATGGTTCTGTGTAATATATTGCACATATATTTACCCATGCAGTGTAAACACACATATAGAGTCCTGGCCTGAGTGCTGCATTTGATGCTATTGACCAGAACATTCTTCTTGAATGAGCAGAATGTATGGTAGGTGTCAATGGCACCATTACAAAGGTTTGCTAAGCTTCTCACCTCAAGAATATGAATTTTTCTGTAAATTTAGGGTATTTTTCCTCATCATCTGCGCCTGTTTTGTGTGGTGTGCCCCAGGGATCCATTTTGGTACCTTTATTGTTTTCCCTTCACCCACATTTTTCAGAAATGGGTCATTCCTGTTATACAGTGACTTTTCTGTTTCATTGATTTATTTACTCATATTTTCTCTGAAATGAGTCACATATTTATACCAAATGGCTTTAATTGTATATTTAGGTCTTCTTTAATCACTTAAACAGAGATAATAGACATTAAAAATACTATTTTGTATTTTACACTCCTTTTTATTGATATATGCATTCATTTTTATGATGTCCTCAGTGTAAAGGACATACAGGCGTAGGACATTCAGCGTAAGCGTTTTGAAGAATGCCTTGAACGTACTTCCGGTTTCCGCGATATTTTGTGTTCATAAAGCATATACAGTTGTATTTTTTTCGAGAATGAGCGATGGTTTCTCTAGATAAGACTCTTATTCCTCGTCTGGTATCGCTTAAAGCCCTTTGAAGCTGCACTGAAACTGCAATTTTGACCTTCAACCATTTGGGGTCCATTGAAGTCCACTATATGGAGAAAAATCCTGGAATGTTTTCATCAAAAACCTTCATTTCTTTTCGACTGAAGAAAGAAAGACATGAACATCTTGGATGACATGGGGGTGAGTAAATTATCAGGAAAAGTTTTTTTAAAAGTGGACTAATCCTTTAAAGCTAACATATTTATACTAAAAACTAAAAAAACTTAAATTTTGATTTCAGGGGGACTTTAACTCTGGGAGGTCATCCAAAATATTTTAAACTTATGTGTGAGAGGGTTAATCTAATTTTAATTAAATTTAATCTAATCTAATTTCTTCCCCATGTCCATTTTCAAATAAAGTCGTTAGGTTGAGTTGTTGTCAGCTCGTGTAGTGTGTAACCCCTGTTGCGGATCTGACTCGTAGTGTGAACACCACAACGACTTCAAGACTGCACAGCAAGTCATGTGGTCTGAACAGCACAGCGATCTGCTGACGTTTAAAGTCCTGTAGCGTCAACTTGGCTTTAGCCACACTCAACCAAATAGTGTCAAATAAATTGTTCAGTCCAATAAATCTAGCTAAATAAGTTCTGTTTAAAGAAAAATGCACTTACTGCAGGATTTTACTGAAGATTGATGAAGTGGAGAATCATCTAAATGAACAGAACAGAAACATTCTCCTCTGAATCACCTGTGATGGGTTTATATAGAAGATATGATTCATAATGAATGTTCTGATGTGTGTTTAATGATCTACAGTCACATTCGTACCGTCCATCCTCCTTTATCTTCATCTTTCCCATCTGAGATCATGTGACAGTAAACCCAGACAGGAGCGCCACCTGCTGGATAGACTGGACTAGACGTCAGAATATTTGAATGACAATAATTTAGTCACTGCCCAATACAACAGAGACAAGAGTTGCCAAAAACAGCATCATCTACAAAAAGAGAAAGAGATGAACATCACACTGAAATCAACATAATGTGCCTGACACAGTGAAGGAGACCAATGAACTTACTGCCATCTTCTCTCTCCTCAGCAGTGCAGTTTATCTAAAATACATTAAAAGAAAGCTTTAATTTCATTTGTAAACTGTATAAAATTCTGGATGTATAATGTAAACACTGGAGAATAACTCACCGTTTGTGTTCTTCAGTCGTAAAAACGCTCAAATGAAACACAAACGCTCCTTTAAATATCTGATGTTCAGGATCCTCCTTTGTGTCAAAGACTCTTTGAGGAAATCCTGAACCACCATATATTTTCACATCTCATAATCATCAAAAATATGAATGAATAGCAATTCCCTGTTCCTTTTTTATCATAATAAAACATCGGTACACAAACAAAAGTTGTTATAGAGCACCCACATCATGAGCATGTTATGAACATATGGATTCCACCTGAAGAACACTAACAGTCTTTTCTCGAGAAATTACCAGCTTTCCACAAACACCCAGATCAAAAAACCTCAAATAATAATAATAAAGACTGAATTTGACATGAAAAGTGACCTCAAGCGTCACTCCTCATCACACTCATGATGGAGTTATACAGAAAGACGTTTCACAATCATGAGGATTTACTCTACTTCTGCAGGAATAACACTCAAATCATAAACATGAGATGTTATATTGCATTGCATATAATACACAGCAAAATCAACTCTGCTCAGAGTACATATGGTCCCTCTCTATATAGAGTTAAAATAACACTGAAGCAGAGTTAATGAGATAATATGCAGTTTGTGGAGTTGGTTAATTAATCAGATCTTAGAGATTTAATGTCTTTTATCTTCAGTTGAGTTCATCTTAGGCTGTGGCTGGAAGTCAGTTGTAGTTTTTGTGTTTTTCTGCTTGTTAACAGCAGGTGTTCATCACTAATGCGCAATCATCACTTAATTATCTCATTAACTTTAACTGCTTCAGTGTTATTTTAACACTATATAGAGAGGGACCATATGTACTCTGAGCAGAGCTGATTTAACTCTGGAGATTTTGCTGTGTAGGACAATTCCTAAAACCTTCAGACCAAAACATTTCCAAGGCTTTTCCAACTGTACATTACTTCATTTTCAAACGTTTTATGATTTAATTATTTACTTTTCATCAACTCATGAACCTCAGTTTGGGAAAGCCTGATTTATAAAAAGATAATTTTCATGCTTTGAAATAAAACAGGAGCATTTTCTTAAGTGACATGGTCAATTTTATTGGTCATTGTTTGGACATACGATCATCTACCGTCCATCATAAGAGCCGGTCACCAGCGCCGCTGCAGGACAGCAGACCACGCGAGTGTTTAGCCGTCGGGTGGAGATGCGGGATTCGAGCCTGTCAAAAGGCAACTGTAACATGTAAGATCACGGAAACACCGGATGGATTTAACGTGCAGCTTTGACAAGCCAAGCGAGGTTTTTCAGGAAAACAGATTAAGATAAGGAATAGTCGGATAGATGTGTGTGTTATCTGCGGGTGAATGAATGAAGGCATGACGGAGAGGGAATGATTATCCGGTTCTCAGGATGATGTGAACTCCAGACTCGGTGAACACGGGGCCGCTCATGTCTCCGACCTTCAGCGCGAACGACACGTCTTCAAAGGGCTTCTGCATTTGACCTGATACACACACACACACAATGGATAAAGGTTGAAAACTGACAAGGCTGTCAGCAGATGATGCAGATAATCTCATACGCTGTGAATAATTGTAGATTAATTGTTTATCACTATCCTCACCTCTGCCGAATATGCCCAGGTCTCCTCCGTTCCTCGCTGAGCTGCAGTCGCTGAACTGAGACGCCAAACTCTCAAATTCCTCCTCTCCAGATTTGATCTGTTCAATGTACTCTACACACGCACAGAGAACATGACAGCATTTAATGCACTTCATCGGCCGCTAGTGTTGCCAAGTCTGCAGTTTTCCCATGGAGTTGGGCTACTTTAACACTGTTGCCGCGGGTTGAAGCAACCCCAAAATAATACGATATTTAGCCCCTGGAATGTGAATTTTACCAGAGTAACCCTAAAAAAAAAGCAGATTTTACCCCTCGGAACGAGATTTTACCGCCTGAAACAAATTGTTTTGAGTAGCAATTACAGGGTTCCCACTCTTTTTCAGCGATCATTTTCCAGGACTTTTCCAGGACATTTTAAATTTTTCTATGGCAGGAATAAAAGACAAGGATCACGCCCTAAAGTAATATATTGCTCTCTAAGTCTTTAAAAGGCGTACAGTTTATTGCCATGACTTAACTATAAAATGAGTTTTTAATATGAGCTCTTAATCATACATTATGACTATTGAAGCTTGTTTCCGCCACAGAATGAAATAAAAAAAAAGGTCGCAATTACTTTTTTGTATCTCACTATTCTGACTTTTTCTTCTCGCAATTGCGCGTTTATATCACAGTTATGCAATTTATAATTCTGACTTTATAACACAATTGCGAGTTTATATCACAATTATGTAAGCTCGGAATTTAGAATTTTGAGATAAAAAGTTGCAATTAGCTTTTTTATTTTTTATTCAGCAGCAGACACTTCCATGGTTTATTGCCATTACTTAACTATAAAATCAGTTTTTAATATGAGCTCTTAATCATACATTATGACAAATTGTTCTCTTTACCAGTGTCCATATCATAGCAAAAAATATTGAAACTATTTTAATGTTTTGTTTAACTATTTGAAAATAAAATATTAGTCGATGAACAACAAAGAAACCCATAACACGTAATAGAATATGTGACAGGTCTATTAGTATTTTCTGTCCCATCCAATGCTGGTTATCACCATGTAAAGCAATATAATTTTGGATTCAATCCTGCATTTAAATAAGTTAGTCATTCCCAAAACTTTGCAGTGTGTATACTTAGCAGCATGAATTGCGAATGGGTTATAAACAGATTTTCCTTTTTTAATCCCTTCAGCTGTCAATCTTCAGCGCAAACTCACAAAGTTCTGCACTGTTGTGAAAACTCCTGTTATAATCAATAAAGCTGGCTACACTGCACAATGAATCTCTTACTGACCTTATATCGCATCAAAATTATTAGTTAGCAAGTTACTGAATCAGGTAGCTGCTTACTAACAAAGACTATAGAATAACACAAGACGCGTCACTCGTATTATTATGAATGGGAGAAAGTGCAAAGGGCAATATGGCGGAATAAGTCCCACCTTCTAAATAAAATCCAATCGCCGATTGGTAAAGTCATCGCGTCACTGCAGCGGCCGTTAGAAGCTCCGGTTTCTATAGAAACAGTCAGACGCGCCTCCGAAAGAGATGCGCATTTAGGTCTGAGCATGCGCATTATGTTGATCCAGCCTGAAAAATACAGTTTGTCATGATTCGAGCGTTTAGAAACAACATTTATGAAACAGTTGTTGTCAGATTTCATTGGTGATTTCAAATATGAAATTTAATCGAAAGCTTGGCAAACAGCTTTGGAGAATTTGATGTTTCCTCATTCAAAGAGAGTAGAATGCCCTAGAGGCGTTTCAAAGATGGCCGCCGAGTGAAATGACTTGCCCTAAAGGGATTTTGTTACTAATTAACATTTTCTGCATACATTTGAGCAGTTAATAGCATTAGCTAACTGCTGCAAGTGGCAACACAAGACTAAACATCAACATTGAAAATACTATATCAAAACTCAGCATTCCTGAACAAACTTTCTGCAACTAACGGTAATTGTTTTTGGCCTTTTTGTTCTCAACTAAAGAAAAACCTAAGAACTTTTAAAAAAATAATTTTCAAGGACAACAACAAGATTTTCCAGGACATTTTTCCTTTTCTCAGATTTTCCATGTGTTTTCCAGGACTGGAAAGTTTGTCATCGATTTTCCAGGTTTTCAAGGTTTTCCAGGACGAGTGGGAACCCTGAATTAGGCGGGTTTTGTTGTGAAAACCTGGCAACCCTGTCGGCTGCTCTGGGGTGCGTTTCCCGAACAACGATGTAACTCGCTGCTGAACTACCATAGTACGATGCATCGTTGAACAAATCAACTAGCTAGTCACGACTGTTTCCCGAAACCGTATTGTCGCAAACCTGTCGTTCAACCACGTTGGTGAATGACGTCACGCAGGTGGCGAGTAGCTAATAACTTCTTTAAATGAATGCGTTTGAGATCGAATTAATGATTGATTTTTTGCTATAACTTACAGACATGGCATTAGAGGACTAATTCTCATTTTCCTGTTATTTTGCTTTATTTCCAGATTAAATCAAATGCTTGTTCTGACGTACCAGAGCACGTACGCACATGCGCACTCTCCAAAAACGGTGCTTTAAATCTCTTGACAAACTAAAATATATAAATTACATTTACATATATTTGAAATAAAAGATATACATTGTACTTAATGTCAGCTTGCTTATCTTGCTCAAGATAACGATTTATTATGTCCACATGTCATAAAAACAAGAAACTATGCTTCTAATCACAGCTCGAGAGCCGTCGTTCCAACCACACAAGATTGAACGATGGTTTCGGGAAACACCAAATCGTTGAACTATGTAAGTAACGACGGAACTTGCGATGCTTTTGGGAAACGCACCCCTGAGCCGCAAGTCATTTATGATGGAAAAAAAGAGCAGCAACTTCCATTTTTATTACTGATTTTGTTCACTTGAACACATGGGGTGTTTAATTTGCAAATGTTTTATACAATTTTTCCGCACAATTTAAATGTGCAACTCTGGATAAGAACATAGCTGTTAGTGGTTAAACGGATCGTTGTTGATCCGTGATCCGTACGGACCAAGCCCCACGGTTCGGCACGCATGTGATTCATGAATCAATTGCAAGTTTAACCGCAATAGAGTGAAAGGTTATCATTTGCATGTGTTGTCTTGCTAGTTCACACATTAAATAGATATAAAACCATTCCAGCGCTAATTCGGTTTAATTCTGTATCGCACGACGCATGCCACTGTTGACGGTGTGCACAGACGAACATACAAGGCTCGCGCGCACACAGAGAGAGTGTCACTCGCAAACTCCAAATTGATTTCTTTCGTGTCCTCAATGCACTTGGATGGACACATACATGCATTACGTCAGTCAAAATACCCTCTCTGCAAGTATTCTTGTAAACACATTCGGTTATGTCTTAATTGAACGAGGTGAGAATTCAGATGTGTATCTATTGGATGTGTGCGTGACTCCAGTCTTACTCTAAAGCCCCGTTCACACCGCCAGCGACTTTTTCCCTGCATGTCGCTAGTCTCCTACTGTGAAGTCGCTTGTGGGCGTTCCTAGTGCTGTCGCTCTAATATCATTGGTAGACTGCACGTCTGATCATATCTGTAGAAAATGCAATCACAAATGATATATAAAACTAAGAAATCATTTTAATTTGACAAGGAATTAGGTTTAAAATAATTAAAAGTAACATTCTGCTGTTGTAGAGTGTTGTGACTGCAGAGCTCAGTGCATTAAATCATTAACTAGATTAACGATCGGTCTATCAACAAATTAAACTCACTCATACTGTCAAAAAATACTAAAACGTCATTCGAATTTGACAATCAATCAATTTTCTTAATCAGCACAATGCAGGGGAAACTGTAATATGAACTGCAGCAGTGCTAAACTGCTCACAGCATCATATAATTAACAACACACAGTGTATGAATCAAACTCACAAGACTGCCGACAGTTTCTTTATTTTATCTCGACTTTTTTTCATTTTATTATATCCATGCATGTACAGTCAAATCATATAAAACAGTGAAATCGCTCCGGAACTGTTCTTGTCTGTCTTGCCTGCACTCGAGACGGTGACGTGAGCTCCAGAGAGCTTCACTACTATTGGTTGTCGCTTGCGAAATTCGCTCCTGATTTGCATAAAGTTGAAATATCTGAACTTTTGTCGCAGGTCTCCGGTCGCTTGACACGCCTACATTCTGTCGCTCGTCACCGGAAGTCGCCAGCGCTCCATTGAAATGAATGGGATCCTGTCGCTTTGTGTCGCTGGCGGTGTGAACGGGGCTTTAAAGTGACAGCAACCTATAAATACTGCTGTTGTCTGTCATGTAAATCAAACAAAACACAGCTTTAACAAAGATTAATCTATATTAAGTTTATACAGTGAACAGTGTCAACATTTAATTACATTTCTGTAAATGAATACTACAAATAAAGTATAAGGTCTAACTGTAACATTGTTGTATTTATCTATGCTTGTAATTTGTTGTACAGTATTTGTTCTTTTTACAGTCTGTTCACTTGCCTTTAATAATGTATTAGTTAGGCTTGTAGTGTCTGCTGTGGTATCAGAGTAGTTAGAGTGGGCTAATTAAAGGTGATACAGAGGATCTTTTCGTCGACTGATTTTTTTAAATGAGCGCATGCATAAGAACAACCCCCCACCATTTCGAGGGCACGCCTCCCAAAACTTGTGCACGAGTAGGTTTACCACCGGCATTCGCTGTGTTATTAAGCCGGGCACACATTTAACGACTAGCTAAAACATTCTGACTGTGCTCAACATACAGCGATTGTTTCCTGCTCCTGAAGCAGATTTATATACTTTCACATGGAATTTGAACACCGACTGTAATCGCAGACTGAACGCAACTGGCTCTGACTGGACGCGTTTGAGCGCGATCAGTCATAAGTATCAATTTACATTCATAATCGGCCTTACAATCGACTTAAAGCCGCACACACACTTAGTGGATTCATTATGTCGGACTCACCGCAGGGAACTCATAATCTGCAGTTGTTACTCCTGTCTCCTGACAAAAACATTGCATGCGGCGGCTGTGGAGTGTGGAAAGTTACTGGAGCGCGCAGACGCGCGTCTCTCACAAGGAACGTCATGGCAGTGATTGACAATCGTTTACATGATGATCGCGTAAACGATTGGCTGATGTTTTTAAGGCCCTACCTCGTGCACAGATGATGTATATTAATAATATTCCTTTAAGTGCACCTAATAAATATTCTTTTATCAGTTAGTAAAGACAGTTTCAAGTAATATTGCAAAAATGTATAAAACAAAACATCCTATTTAACACCTTTAATAAATGCATTAAATTAATAAAGTTCTTTTTTGGTGCTGATCCGAAAAATGATCCGATCCGTGACTTAATAACCGTGATATGATCCGAACCGTGAGTTTTGTGATCCGTTGAACCACTAATAGCCGGTGTGCGTTTCTTACTGTGAATGAGCTGCAGCGCCTCGTCTTTGCTGCGCGTGATGTTCTCCTCTCTCCAGGAGGACGGCCGGCGCGACTGGTTGTGTTTGACCAGCAGGTGAGAGCAGCGAACTTTCTCCACCTCTCCGACCCCGTCAGCGCCCGATCCGCTCGGCCGCTCCCACTGACTCGCATTAGTGATGTGATTGAAGTAATAAACCCGACCTGAGGCACAACATTAAGAAACTATTCTTACTATTATCAATGTTTGAAAACAGTTCATATTTTTGCGGAAACCGAGACACAATAGCATTCAAAAGTTTGGGGTAAGATTTAAAAAAAATACATATATATTTTTATTCATCACAGATACATTCAATTGATAAAAGTGACAGAAAATATATTTATAATGTAACAAAATATTTCTATTTCAAATAAATGCTGTTCTTCCAATGCTGAAAAATAAAATATTAAAAAAATTTTCACAAATATATGAAGCAGTTTTTAACATTGATAATAATAATATATGATTTCTGAAGGATCATGTGACACTGAAGACTGGAGTAATGATGCTGAAAATCACAGGAATAAATATATTCACTGTAATAATATTTCACTGTTTTACTGTACTTCTGATCAAGTAAACGCAGCTTTGATGTGCAAACTTCTTTCAGAAACATTAAAAAATATTACTTTATTCCAACTTTTACTCATAGTGTGTGTGTGTGTGTGTATAACATTACATTTAATTATTTACATTAAATTAACCTTATGCGTGATCCTGGACCAATAGCCAACAATACACTGTATGGGACAAAATTAGTGATTTTTCTTTTATGCCCAAAAATCATTAGGATATTAAGTAAAGATCATGTTCCATGAATATATTTTGTAAATTTCCTACCATAAATATATTTTAAAAATGTATTTTTGGAGTGCATATGCATTGCTTATGTACGGAAGAGGATTAGGGCCAAGCAATAATAAAAAAATAAAACCATCTCGAGATTAAAGTTGTTAAATTATGAGAAAAATGTCGTTAAATTTAGAGAAAAAAGTCGAGATAAAATGTTGAGATTAAACTCATTAAATTTTGAGAAAAAACTCGTTAAATTATGAGAAAAATGTCGTTAAATTTTGAGAAAAAACTCGTTAAATTATGAGAAAAATGTCGTTAAATTTCGAGAAAAAAGTCGAGATAAAATGTTGAGAATAAAGTCATTAAATTACGAGAACAAATTCGTTAAATTATGAGAAAAATTTCGTTAAATTTCAAGAAAAAAGTCGAGATAAAATGTTGAGATTAAACTCATAAAATTTTGAGAAAAAACTCGTTAAATTATGAGAAAAATTTCGTTAAATTCAGAGAAAAAAGTCGAGATAAAATGTTGAGATTAAACTCATAAAATTTTGAGAAAAAACTCGTTAAATTATGAGAAAAATGTCATTAAATTTTGAGAAAAAACTCGTTAAATTATGAGAAAAATGTCGTTAAATTTCGAGAAAAAAGTCGAGATAAAATGTTGAGAATAAAGTCATTAAATTAATGAATTTATTCTCGTAATTTAACGAATTTGTTCTCGTAATTTAACGACCTGTTTTCTCGTAATTTAATGACTTTATTCTCAACATTTTATCTCAATTTTTCTTGAAATTTAACGAATTTGTTCTCGTAATTTAACGACTTTTTTTCTCGTAATTTAACAAATTTGTTCTCGTAATTTAACGACTTTTTTTCTCGTAATTTAACGAATTTGTTCTCGTAATTTAACGAATTTGTTCTCATAATTTAATGAGTTTATTCTCAACATTTTATCTCGACTTTTTTCTTGAAATTTAACGAAATTTTTCTCATAATTTAACGAATTTGTTCTCGTAATTTAACAACTTTTTTTCTCGTAATTTAACGAGTTTTTTCTCGTAATTTAACGAGTTTATTCTCAACATTTTATCAAGACTTTTTTCTCGAAATTTAACAACTTTAATCTCGAGATGGTTTTGTTTTTTTATTATTGCTTGGCCCTAATCCTCTTCCGTACATATGACTTAATTTGGACAACTTTAAAGGCGATTTTTTTCGCGGCCTCAGATTCCAGGTTTTCAAATCTTCATCCTAACAAAACATACTCAATTTCAAACACAATTTCAACTAAACTGACCCTTATGACCGGTTATGTGGTGCAGGGTCACATATATGGATGAAGAAGAACACAAGATTGAAGATTAATACAAAATATATACACTTTAATATCGTCTTGTTACACTGTAAGGGACTATTTTTCTTAGTGTAAGCTTTAAATAACCTGCAAGATCAAATCAATACTTTATGTCCATATATTTATTTTATAAGTACAATAATGAATTAACTGACAGAATTAACCCTTTCAGCTGACCGTGATGACAGCCTGAGTGGACATTCAATGATTTTACTACATATTTACTCGTAATTTAATCAAATAAAATTGAAAACTCAAACATGATCAGCAAACTATCGCTGAGGTAAACCGGCTAAACATCAGTCCGGCCCAGACAGATCTGTGGTTATGAAATTCAGAAGTGTTTATATTTATATGTTGGGTGTGTGATGTTTTCACTCATTAGATCTGAAGCCCCGAGCCGCTCGAGCTGGCGTGAATCCGTTCAGTCGGGCGGGCTTAGCATCGGCTCGCGCGGGCTCGGTGTCGTTAGCCTTTTAGCATACGCATCTGATCACACGCGCCCAAACACTGACTCTGTTCCGGGTCTAAACATGACCGCGGGCCGCCATCACTCACCTGAGCTCCGGCTCATGCGCTTCTCCCACCCGGACGGCAGCTTCTCATCGTCAGACATGATTTCAGAATGGTGTCGGTTCGGCTCGCGCGGGTCCGATCTGATGTAGCGCCAATGCTGCTGCAGGGACCGGACTGACCGACAGAGGGCGACACAGAGGAGGCGCTGCAGCTGTTTCTGCCACATGAGAAAATAAAATCATGCTTTTCTCAATTATGACAAAAAGTCAAAATTATGACATATGTAATATCCAAAAGTTAAAGTACAAATTATTACATAAAACGTCACAATTGACGTATAAAGTCAAAATTATGACATGAAATATCAAAAAGTTAAATAACAAATTATTACATAAAATACATAAATCGTTGCAAATGACACATAAAAAGTCAAATTATGACATAAAAGGTCAAAATTGACAAAAAGTCAAAATTTTGACATGAAATATTAAAAAGTTAAAGTACAAATTATTACATAAAAAACATAAATTGTTGCAAATGACACATAAAAAGTCAAATTATGACATAAAAGATCAAAATTGACAAAAATTCAAAATTATGACATGAAATATTAAAAAGTTAAAGAACAAATTATTACATAAAATACATAAATCGTTGCAAATGACACATAAAAAGTCAAATTATGACATAAAAGATCAAAATTGACAAAAATTCAAAATTATGACATGAAATATTAAAAAGTTAAAGAACAAATTATTACATAAAATACATAAATCGTTGCAAATGACACATAAAAAGTCAAATTATGACATAAAAGATCAAAATTGACAAAAATTCAAAATTATGACATGAAATATTAAAAAGTTAAAGAACAAATTATTACATAAAATACATAAATCGTTGCAAATGACACATAAAAAGTCAAATTATGACATAAAAGATCAAAATTGACAAAAATTCAAAATTATGACATGAAATATTAAAAAGTTAAAGAACAAATTATTACATAAAATACATAAATCGTTGCAAATGACACATAAAAAGTCAAATTATGACATAAAAGATCAAAATTGACAAAAATTCAAAATTATGACATGAAATATTAAAAAGTTAAAGAACAAATTATTACATAAAATACATAAATCGTTGCAAATGACACATAAAAAGTCAAATTATGACATAAAAGATCAAAATTGACAAAAATTCAAAATTATGACATGAAATATTAAAAAGTTAAAGAACAAATTATTACATAAAATACATAAATCGTTGCAAATGACACATAAAAAGTCAAATTATGACATAAAAGATCAAAATTGACAAAAATTCAAAATTATGACATGAAATATTAAAAAGTTAAAGAACAAATTATTACATAAAATACATAAATCGTTGCAAATGACACATAAAAAGTCAAATTATGACATAAAAGATCAAAATTGACAAAAATTCAAAATTATGACATGAAATATTAAAAAGTTAAAGAACAAATTATTACATAAAATACATAAATCGTTGCAAATGACACATAAAAAGTCAAATTATGACATAAAAGATCAAAATTGACAAAAATTCAAAATTATGACATGAAATATTAAAAAGTTAAAGAACAAATTATTACATAAAATACATAAATCGTTGCAAATGACACATAAAAAGTCAAATTATGACATAAAAGATCAAAATTGACAAAAATTCAAAATTATGACATGAAATATTAAAAAGTTAAAGAACAAATTATTACATAAAATACATAAATCGTTGCAAATGACACATAAAAAGTCAAATTATGACATAAAAGATCAAAATTGACAAAAATTCAAAATTATGACATGAAATATTAAAAAGTTAAAGAACAAATTATTACATAAAATACATAAATCGTTGCAAATGACACATAAAAAGTCAAATTATGACATAAAAGATCAAAATTGACAAAAATTCAAAATTATGACATGAAATATTAAAAAGTTAAAGAACAAATTATTACATAAAATACATAAATCGTTGCAAATGACACATAAAAAGTCAAATTATGACATAAAAGATCAAAATTGACAAAAATTCAAAATTATGACATGAAATATTAAAAAGTTAAAGAACAAATTATTACATAAAATACATAAATCGTTGCAAATGACACATAAAAAGTCAAATTATGACATAAAAGATCAAAATTGACAAAAATTCAAAATTATGACATGAAATATTAAAAAGTTAAAGAACAAATTATTACATAAAATACATAAATCGTTGCAAATGACACATAAAAAGTCAAATTATGACATAAAAGATCAAAATTGACAAAAATTCAAAATTATGACATGAAATATTAAAAAGTTAAAGAACAAATTATTACATAAAATACATAAATCGTTGCAAATGACACATAAAAAGTCAAATTATGACATAAAAGATCAAAATTGACAAAAATTCTAAATTATGACATGAAATATTAAAAAGTTAAAGAACAAATTATTACATAAAATACATAAATGGTTGCAAATGACACATAAAAAGTCAAATTATGACATAAAAGGTCAAAATTGACATAAAAAGTCAAAATTATGACTTCTTAACAGATATCACGTGATGCTACAGCGGTTTGACAACAAATGAACATACTGTCGAAATATGACTTAAAACGTCGAAATTATGACATAAAAACTGTTGGTGTGGTTAAGGTGGAGTAATTTGTGTTATTGTTTTTGCTCTTTTCTCATTTTTCACATATACTTACATATCTAATTAAATATTCATACTTAATTTATGGATGCTCTATCGTGTTCTTATGTTCTATTTCGCTATTATTTCTCACATTTTAAGACTTTCACGACGCCTTACATCGATTAGCGGCAATTACCATGGTGACCTCATCCCTCAACGCTCCTCGTGGAATACCGTTGGTGGAACGCGCTGTCAGTCAAGCGTGCGCGCATCTGATTGGTCGAGCGCGAGCGGATGTTTTCGCGGCGCTGGTTTACGGCAAACGAGTCTGATTGAGGAACGCGTCTGATTATCTGCGGGAACAAACGACAGAAAAATCAGGTAGAAATCTACAAACTTCACTCGGTTTGTCGCTTATTTACACTGCGAATGTTTATAGAATTGAACGCGTTTGTGTGTTTAAACGAAACCCGCCGCTTTTGATAGTAAAGAGCTAATGTAGTGATCAATAACAGTCCTGAGAGCGCGTGAATCACGTGACGTGTGTTTCAGAGATGATCGAGGTGGTGTGTAACGACCGTCTGGGGAAGAAGGTTCGAGTCAAGTGCAAGTATCCTTTGCAGCGCTGTGTTTAAGCCCCAGTGTGAGTGTGTTTGGGGAGGTGTTCGGTCTTAACCGTGTGTCAGTCAGGAGGACACGATCGGAGACCTGAAGAAGCTGATCGCGGCGCAGACGGGCACGCGCTGGGACAAGATCGTGCTCAAGAAATGGTGAGGATGACTGTCACGTGTGCAGAATCCAGCCCTCAGTGTGATTATAATGTGATGTGTCTGTGTGCAGGTACACCATATTCAAGGACCACGTGTCACTGGGAGACTGTATCCTTCATCAGCCAATCAATGATCTGAAGCTCATTTACATGATGATCATTAGAAGGTATATTGGGGAAGGGCTTATAATCAACTTTGGGCTTTAAAGGTGCCGTAGAACGTGTTTTTAAAAGATGTAATATAAGTCTAAGGTGTGCCCTGAATGTGTCTGTGAAGTTTCAGCTCAAAATACCCCATAGATTTTTTTTTATTCATTTTTTTAACTGCCTATTTTGGGGCATCATTAAATATGCGCCGATTTATGCAGCGCGGCCCCTTTAAATCTCGTGCTCCACGCCCACGGAGCTCGCGCTTGCCTTAAACAGCATAAACACAGTTCACACAGCTAATATAACCCTCAAAATGGATCTTTACAAAGTGTTTTTCATGCATGCTTCAGATCATGTGAGTATGGTATTTATTTGGATGTTTACATTTGATTCTGAATGAGTTTGATGGTGCTCCGTGGCTAAAGCTAACATTACACACTGTTGGAGAGATTTATAAAGAGTGAAGTTGTGTTTATGAATTATACAGACTGCAAGTGTTTAAAAATGAAAATAACGACAGTCTTGTCTCCGTGAATACAGTAAGAAACGATGGTAACTTTAACCACATTTAACAGTACATTAGCAACATGCTAATGAAACATTTAGAAAGACAATTTACAAATATCACTAAAAATATCATGTTATCATGATTCAGTTATTATTGCTCCATCTGCCATTTTTCGCTATTGTTTTTGCTTGCTTACCTAGTCTGATGATTCATCTGTGCGCAGATCCAGATGTTAATACTGGCTGCGCTTGTGTAATGCCTTGAACATGAGCTGGCATATGCAAATATTGGGGGCGTACATATTAATGTTACGTAACAGTCGGTGTTATGTTGAGATTCGCCTGTTCTTCGGAGGTCGTTTAAACAAATGAGATTTACACAAGAAGGAAGAAACAATGGAGTTTGAGACTCACTGCATGTCATTTCCATGTACTGAACTCTTGTTATTCAACTATGCCGAGGTAAATTCAATTTTCCATTCTATGGCACCTTTAAAAGGCATCTGGGCCAAATTTTGTGTTGATATCTCAAAGCAATCAAACGTTATGGCATTTAAACCATCGTAGCCTTTTTATCAAAAGTCCAAACCCTGTTCAATCAAATGATCTGAGTGTTTTACTGATCATAAGAACTATTTATAATTACATAGAATAAGTAAGAAGTAATAAGATCCTGTTTACTTCTTAGCATGTCAATATATATTTAGTTACCACTTGTACTGTAAGTATTTTTTAAATACAGAGATAGTATATTAAAAGCACATTTTAGTTCATATTCATGGTGTCTCAGAATAGCACAGTTGAGTACACTTAGATGTTCTTAAGTAGTACTAAAGAATAATTTTTAGTATATTAATTACAAAAATAGTGCGTGAAAATAGAGCACTTTAAGTACATTATTCATAGATGCAAACTCCTCACCTTTTTGAGATCAAAATTGATCACTTATGGGATTTGCATAGATCCAATGAGAAAATGTTTTTATGGGGGTGGGGGGGTCTTACAAGGGTACTTGGTTGTTTCAATAAGTACTGTACATTGTTTCCATTACTCTTACTTTAAAAACTAATGTCTTTAAAGGGGAATATTTTATGTATTTGAGGTCTGAGATGTGGGAATGGTGAAGAGTTTGCAGTTTAGCTCAGTATTGCCGTCTAATCAGTCAATATTGTCTTAAATATCCTGCATTACAGTTTTGGATATACAGTATTCAAAATAAATTTAAAAAGTAACGACAAATGACGTGATGCCCCACGTGATGTTCTCACCTTTTTTCCCCCTTACCTGTTTGCATCCCTGATTATTGAAATTTACTTTTTTTTCACCTGGGATTATCGGCCGATCGATCAGAACATCCCTACGCACCGTTTTAAAAGCACAAGCTCGTTATGCTTGCGTTTGTCGCTATTTTTACACACTGACAGACCAGATGCACAATGAAAAGGGAATTTTGACAAAAATCTTTAAAAGTCTCATCAGTGTCTATAGTGAATGAGTATATCGCTAATTAATGCAATTACTAACATTAAAGGGTTAGTTCACCCAAAAATGAAAATTATCCCATGATTTACTCACCCTCATCTTCTTTCAGACCAACACAATCAGAGACATAACTAAAAATATCCTGCTCTTCCAAGCTTTATAATGGCAGTGAATGGGGGGTGAGATTTTGAAGCCCAAAAAAGCACATTTATCCATCATAAAAATAATCCATACGGCTCCAGAGGCTTAATAAAGGCCTTCTGAAGCGAAGTGATGTTTTTTGTAAAATTTATCCATATTCAAAACTTAATTAATTATAATAACTAGCTTCCAGCAGACGTTTTGCATACACATTGATTTGCGGGGTAAGAGTGACCTCTGACCCAACACATGACGTAGCAGAGGAGAGAGCAAAACAAAACACCGGTCACGAATTAGAAGTCTAAAACAAGAATCTTTAAAGAGAAATGTGGGAGGATTTTGATATGTCCAGCCCTATTTGTTTAAACCGCTGAGCTTATGATACTCCTACATCCTGCGTCATACATCGCTTCACGGGCTACTCTTGTGGCGCAAGTCGATTTGCAAGCTTTTAATTTTTTAAAGTTTTAAAAATGAATATATTTCATACAAAAACCCATCACTTCGCTTCAGAAGGCCTTTATTAACCACCTGGAGCTGTATGGATTGTGCTTCAAAATCTCACCCTCCATTCACTGCCATTATAAAGCTTGGAAGAGGCAGGTTATTTTTGTGTTTGTCTGAAAGAAGATAGTCATATACACCTAGGATGGCTTGAGGGTGAGTAAATCATGTGATAATTTTCATTTTTGGGTGAACTATCCCTTTGACAATGAGCAACACATTTGTTACAGAATTTATTAATCTGTGTTCACGTTAGTTAATAACTCCCATGTTCGTTGTTAGTTCAGTCAGTGTTAACCAGTGTTAGGTGTAATGCATTACTGAGTAAATTATTTATTTTTCCTTTAAAAAGAGTAAGGGATTACTCTTAAAGGGTTAGTTCACCCAAAAATGAAGATTCTGTCATTAATTACTCACCCTCATGCCGTTCCACACCCGTAAGACCTTCGTTCATCTTCAGAACACAAATTAAGATATTTTTGATGAAATCCGATGGCTCAGTGAGGCCTGAGCAATGACATTTCCTCTCTCAAGATCCATTAATGTACTAAAAACATATTTAAATCAGTTCATGTGAGTTCAGTGGTTCTTCAATTCGTAAAGCTCTGAAGCAGTGTTTTGAAATCGGCTATATTGTTGAAAAGTTATTTATTTTTTATGGCGCAAAAAAATATTCTCGTCGCTTTATAATATTAATATTGAACCACTGTACTCACATGAACTGATTTAAATATGTTTTTAGTACATTAATGGATCTTGAGAGAGGAAATGTCATTGCTCAGGCCTCACTGAGCCATCGGATTTCAACTAAAATATCTTAATTTGTGTTCTGAAGATGAACGAAGGTCTTACGGATGTGGAATGACATGAGGGTGAGTAATAAATGACAGAATTTAGTTTGGGTGAACTAACACTTTAATTTTTCTCTAATTTAATTAGTTACTTCTGATGTAATTGCATTAAATACTGTGTAAACTACAACAATTCTATATAAAACAATAGTATCAATTTAACGTCTAATGTTAAAATTTGTTTTTAATGTAACCTTCTCCCTTTAAATACTTCAATACTTTTTGCAATTATGTATTATTTGAAAGAATAAGAGCTATTTTATATAGGAAACTAAGCAATTAGTAGCAAGTCATGCAATAGTTTTAAGAGAGAGTAATCAATATATTCTATATCTATTTACACTGGTGAATATGTAATTAGTAGCTAGTAATTTTTTTTAGAGTAACTTACCCAACACTAATATTAACTCAGAAGCTTTAAATCAGGGGTTTTCATGTTTGAAAGACCAGTTTATACAGTAATATTATTATCTGAAGTAACTGTTATTAATCTCATGATTACAGACCAGTCTTTAGAAAACAGTCACATCCATTGTGTTAGGTATGAATACATATTATAATAATTTATTTGCATAATTAGTTTTTTATCCCTGAACTTGAAAACCCTGCATTAAATAATATTAACAGATGCAACGTTTGGTTTTATTAATGTGTTAGTAAATGTTGAAATTAACATGAATGAATAAGATTAATGAAAGAAATAATTGTTAGTTCAGGTTAACTAATGAAGTTACTAATGTCAACAAATGAAACCATACTGTAAAGTGTTAAGATTATATCAAGAGTTAGTTATTGATCTTTTGTGTCTGCATGAAACATTCAGTCTGTCTATTATGTGAACTTGTTCATATCTTTGACTCGGACCATCAGATGAAATCCATGACGGCATGAACCTCGAGCTGTATTACCAGTAGAACACACACACACTCACACACACACACACACTCACACACACTCATCATGTCTCGAAGCATCAGAATATCTGTTCAGTTGAATTGTTTTGATATTATTTGGAAATAAAACTCATATTTATGTATGATCAAGCCTCTGTTTTTTTAAGAACAGCACACGAGTTTTCAAACAAACATGTTTAATCAGAATCTCAAGGAAAAAACACCTTATTACATCCACTGAAATATCCACATCTCATGAAGCACAAGAGTCGATCTTCTGAGAAATAATCACTCCAAACGAGAGTGGCTCTAAAACGAAAGCTTAAAATCATTCAGTTGGTCTGTCGTCTAGTGAAAAACACTCCCGAATGGAGACTCTATATACAAGCCAACAAACCCCAGACGGAGATCATGTAAACGACTGATTGTGTCTCAGTTCGGGATGCAGCTCGTATGGCCTCGCGAGAGTAATGTTCAGTGTGACGGTAAATGAAGGCGTTGATTGGTCAACAGTAATCTGAATGCTCCTCCTCCACATAATTAGCAGGAAACAAGCCCACCTGTTGAAGAACACTCGTGTTAATAAACCGTGAACAGAACGGGACGGTTCAGACAGAAACCAACATCATTTACTCGTCCTCATGCTGCTGCAAACCCACATGACCTTATTCATAAACATCGTATCAGCACAGATGAGATCTGTATAGAAGTTTGTTTCTGCCATGGAATAAAAAGTAATTATTGTTAGTTTTATTTACAGTTATCATTACGTGTTAGTTATCGTTACAGTTATAGTTAGTTATTACAGTTATTGTTAGTTATCATTGCATTTTAGTTAGTTATCGTTATTGTTACGTTTTAGTTATCGTTAGTTATAGTTATTACAGTTATCGTTACGTATTAGTTATTGTTACAGTTATTGTTACGTTTTAGTTATTACAATGGTTGCAGTTATCGTTACGTTTTAGTTATCATTGTTTGAGTTAGTTATCGTTAGTTATTGTTAGTTATCGTTATGTTTTAGTTACAGTTGTTACAGTTAGTTATCGTTAGTTTGTTAGTTATTACATTTTAGTTAGTTATCGTTAGTTATAGTTATTACAGTTATCGTTACGTATTAGTTATCGTTACAGTTATTGTTACGTTTTAGTTATTACAATGGTTGCAGTTATCGTTACGTTTTAGTTATTGTTTTAGTTAGTTATCGTTACAGTTATTGTTACAGTTATTACGTTTTAGTTATGTTTTAGTTACAGTTAGTTATCGTTACAGTTTGTTATTACATTTTTGTTACAGTTATTGTTACAGTTGTCGTTACGTTTTAGTTATTGCTACGTTTTAGTTATCGTTAGTTATTGTAACAGTTATTGTTAGTTATTGTTACAGTTATTGTTACAGTTATTTATCCTTAGTTATTGTTAAATTCATCATTAGTTATTGCTACAGTTATCGACAGTTATTCTTAGCTATTGTTAAAGTTATTGTTAGCATTATCCTTTCAGTTATTGTTACAGTTATTAAATACTTTATTCGTTTTAGTTATTACAATGGTTGCAGTTATCGTTACGTTTTAGTTATTGTTTTAGTTAGTTATTGTTAGTTATTGTTACGTTTTAGTTATTACAATGGTTGCAGTTATCGTTACGTTTTAGTTATTGTTTTAGTTAGTTATCGTTATTGTTACGTTTTAGTTATCATTATAGTTATTACAGTTATCGTTACGTATTATTGTTACAGTTATTGTTACGTTTTAGTTATTACAATGGTTGCAGTTATCGTTACGTTTTAGTTATCATTGTTTTAGTTAGTTATCGTTAGTTATTGTTACAGTTATCGTTATGTTTTAGTTACAGTTGTTACAGTTAGTTATCGTTAGTTTGTTAGTTATTACATTTTAGTTACAGTTATCGTTAGTTATAGTTATTACAGTTATCGTTACGTATTAGTTATCGTTACAGTTATTGTTACGTTTTAGTTATTACAATGGTTGCAGTTATCGTTACGTTTTAGTTATTGTTTTAGTTAGTTATTGTTAGTTATTGTTACGTTTTAGTTATTACAATGGTTGCAGTTATCGTTATGTTTTAGTTATTTTAGTTAGTTATCGTTACAGTTATTGTTAGTTATTACGTTTTAGTTATGTTTTAGTTACAGTTATTAGTTAGTTATCGTTAGTTTATTACATTTTTGTTACAGTTGTCGTTACGTTTTAGTTATTGCTACGTTTTAGTTATCGTTAGTTATTGTAACAGTTATTGTTACAGTTATTGTTACCATTATTGTTATCGTTACACTTATCGTTAGTTATCACAGTTATCGTTATTTATCCTTAGTTATTGTTAAATTCATCATTAGTTATTGCTACAGTTATCGACAGTTATTCTTAGCTATTGTTAAAGTTATTGTTAGCATTATCCTTTCAGTTATTGTTACAGTTATTAAATACTTTATTCTAATGTATTTAAAAAGCCTCTGTGTGATTAAAGATCTTTTTACAGGAATGTCCTAGCCAAGATCTAAAATTTAAAAGTTTAAAATTTTTTAATTTAAACTGGTGCTGAGTTTATGGAGAAGATCTGTGTTTGTGTTCCTGAAGATGGTTCTACATGAGGACAAGTAGACTATTTTTAGGTCCCTTTTCCAGTGTTAAATGTGTGTGCCGTACTCTGCCGTACACCTCTCCTCTCCACCAGCCGTTGTGAGCTTTCTTGGAGATGATTTTGACGGTGTCTCCCTCCCGCAGCGAGAGTTCGGTTCGGTCGCGCGCAGAGAAATCGTAGCGCACTTTGGCGGTGCCGAAATAGCGCTCGCTCGCTGGCCCTGCGAACACACACGGGTGGAGCAGTTAGCTGTGAGTCAGTGTGTGTGTGTGTGTGTTCACAGCAGGAGTGTGGTGTTGTACCTGTGCTGCGTGAGTTACTGTGCACCGGCGCTGCGCTCTGCTCCGGCTGCTTGTAGGGCGTCTGCAGTCTGGAGTCCACGTCTTTGAAACACTCTCTCAGCGAGTTCTCCTGATAGTACTGCACCAGCTCCTGCCAGACACACACACACACACAACATTCTCACACCAGCTCTGATCCTGACAGCGTCTGCCTTCATTAACCGATGCAGCTCAAATCATCAAATCAACCTATAACTATAATTATAAAGTTATTTAATCTTTCTAACTCTAAACAGAATAACAAAGTCCACACCACAACTGTAACAATAACCATAAAGATAACTATAATGATAACTAACTATAAGGATAACTGAAACAACTAACAATAAATGCAACAATAGCTGTAAGGAAAACTGTAACAACAACCAACAATACCTTGTAACAATAACTAGGGATAATTGTAACAATAACTGTAAAAATGCCTGTAACAATAAGTGTAACTGTAAGGATAATGGTATTGATAACAGTAACGACTAACAATAACTAACAATACCTGTAACAACTGTAAAAATACCTGTAACAATAAATGTGTAACAGTAGCTGTAAGGATAATGGTATTGATAACAGTAACAAATAACATTAACTGTAACGATACCTGTAACAATAACTGTAAGAATAACTGTAAAAATACCTGTAACAATAAATGTGTAACAGTAACTGCAAGGATAATGGTATTGATAACAGTAACATCTAGCACTAACTGTAACGATACCTGTAACACTAACTGTAAGAATAACTGTAAAAATACCTGTAACAATAAATGTGTAACAGTAACTGTAAGGATAATGGTATTGATAACAGTAACAAATAACAATAACTGTAACGATACCTGTAACACTAACTGTAAGAATAACTGTAAAAATACCTGTAACAATAAATGTGTAACAGTAACTGCAAGGATAATGGTATTGATAATTGTAACAACTAACACTAACTGTAACGATACCTTTAACAATAACTGTAAGAATAACTGTAAAAATACCTGTAACAATAAATGTGTAACAGTAACTGTAAGGATAATGGTATTGATAACAGTAACAACTAACACTAACTGTAACGATACCTTTAACAATAACTGTAGGAATAACTGTAAAAATACCTGTAACAATAAATGTGTAACAGTAACTGTAAGGATAATGGTATTGATACCTGTAACAACTAACACTAACTGTAACGATACCTTTAACAATAACTGTTGGAATAACTGTAAAAATACCTGTAACAATAAATGTGTAACAGTAACTGTAAGGATAATGGTATTGATAACAGTAACAACTAACACTAACTGTAACGATACCTTTAACAATAACTGTAGGAATAACTGTAAAAATACCTGTAACAATAAATGTGTAACAGTAACTGCAAGGATAATGGTATTGATAACAGTAACAACTAACAATAACTGTAACAATACCTATAACAATAACTGTATAAATACCTGTAACAATAAATGTGTAACAGTAACTGCAAGGATAATGGTATTGATAACAGTAACAAATAACACTAACTGTAACGATACCTGTAACACTAACTGTAAGAATAACTGTAAAAATACCTGTAACAATAAATGTGTAACAGTAACTGTAAGGATAATGGTATTGATAACAGTAACAACTAACACTAACTGTAACGATACCTGTAACACTAACTGTAAGAATAACTGTAAAAATACCTGTAACAATAAATGTGTAACAGTAACTGTAAGGATAATGGTATTGATACCCGTAACAACTAACAATACCTGTAACAATAACTGTATAAATACCTGTAACAATAAAAGGTAACACATTATTTTACTGTGCCGTAGTTACACGTTACTACATGTACTTAATATAGTAATAACAGTAAATTATGCATAATTACAAGTAACTAACCCTAAACCAAACCATAACCCTTACTCTATAGTAAGTACATATAGTTCATTAACAGTACTCAGTACTTATTTGAGTAATTACAATGCAACTACGGCACTGTAAAATAAAGTGTAACCCAATAAAAGTGTAAAAATAAGTAAAGATAACAATAACTTCAACAATAACTGTAAGTATAACTTTAACAATAGCTAAGGATAACTGTATTGATAACTGTAACAATAACTAAGGATAATTGTATCAACAACCGTAACGGTAACCAAGAGTGATGATAACTTTAACAATAGCTAAGGATAACTGTATTGATAACTGTATTGATAACTAAGGATAATTGTAACAACAACCGTAACGGTAACCAAGAGTGATGATAACTTTAACAATAGCTAAGGATAACTGTAAGGATAGCTGTGACAATAAATGTAACGATAACTAAGGATAATTGTAACATTAACTGTAACAACTAGGATATCTGTAACTGTAACGATAACTAATAATAACTGTAACGATAACTTTAACAATAACTAAGGAAAACTGTAACAATAACTACAACAATAACTCTAAACATAACCATAAAGTTTTAATAATAGCTCCAAAGAGAATAGTGAAGTCCACCGCACAACTATAACGATAATGACACAGAGAAACCATAATGTTGGAATCACTTTCAGAATTGACAGCCAATCAGAATCCATCCTGTTTTAGCGAGCTCAAGCATTTAAAGAGACAGACAGTAAAACTGCAGCTCTTACACTAACAGAACATTATCGTGTGTTGATGTGGACGCTCATATAGTTATGGTTATAGTTATCATTCTTGGTGTGCAGAACTCAACAGAAGATATTTTGAAGAACATTGGCAACCAAATAAACAACAACAAAACAAACAAAAGATCTTCTTTTATGTTGTCATTTGTGTTTGAAATTTTTAGTTGAATTATTGTGTGTGTGTGTGTGTGATCACTTACATACAGCCCCTTAAAGGCTTTCTTCTCGTTGATTCTGTACAGTCCCTCTGAGTACGTGACCTTTATGTGTCTGGTGTCCATGTTGAACCTGAGACAGAGACAGAGAGGCGTGTCACGAGTGCAGTTTGATTGACAGCTGTCAGTCAGCGTGTTTGACGTGTTCACAGTACTTGAGGCTGATGGCGAATTCTCCAGCATCTTTCTGTCGCACGAGAAACGTCCCGTCGGAGCGAGACGTCAGCAGAGTTTTAGCACCAGCCCTGTCCATGTTACCAGCGAACCTGAAACACACACGCAGTCACAACACGACGACGGGAAACTGTGAGTCCTGTGCTTTCAATGACACGCAGTGAATGTAGAAGAGCAGTGTGTGTTTACCAGGGCAGAGCTGATAAATCTGGAGGTGACGCCTGCAGAGACACAACAACACAGTTACTGCACTAGAGCTAGGAATCATCAAGCAGATTTATATATATATTTTTTTTAGCTTCAACTTACCGGTAGAAACGGCTGGACTTTACTGCAGGGAAACCAGCCGACCTCGCCGATGGTCAGATTCCTGCCCTGAAACGACAGCAGTCATATCCAGGAATCAACAGCAGAAACAACTACTGAAGCCAGAGGAAAAGAGAAGGAAAGAACTGCAGACGCCCTGAAGTTTCTCTTCTCCATTATCAGAACAGGGCGAGACTGATGTGTGACCTGCTGTAACCTCCTTCAGACACACCATCAGATCCTGCTGTGTTTATACTAAATGATTTATCATTATTGTGTTCAATTCATGTTCATCTTGAATCAGAATATCTTCTCTGATGACGAGGGCGGGGCAACCTGTCACTCACATGAGATCCGCCAATAGCAAACCACAACCATCCAATCAATTCCACACTGACAACATCAAGCCCCGCCCTACATTTGTTCTTGTTTGAGAAGCATTTCACTCGGACAGAACAGATGTGACTCTGAAGTTCCTAGCGGAGGCGTGTGTTCTCACCTCCCACCACTGCAGGTCGACCTCGGCTCGCGTCAGCTCCACCACGTCACCCACAGTCAGCGGCAGCGGCTGGCCGAACGCCACCGGCGGCGGAGGGAGACCGTAGTAGTCCATACACACCTCCATCTTGGGCAGACCTGATGGAGACAGACGAGGGTGAAGGGCACGGACGAGTGTGTGTGTGTGAATATCAGGAAATATTCTGACATGCCGTTTTACCTGGTTTAGTCTGTCTTTGAGATGCTAACCTCATCGTCTTTCCCTGGGAACACATAAACACACTTCAACACTCACAGACACTGTATGACACTTCATGATTACTGAATATTATATTATAGAAACTGCATATAAAAGATTAAAAATGGTAGAAAATAAAGAATAAAAATTGGTAGGAAATATAAAGTGACATGAAGTGACATGTGTGACATGTGGCCAAGTATGGTGACCCATACTCAGAATTTGTGCTCTGCATTTAACCCATCCAAGTGCACACACACAGCAGTGAACACACACACCGTGAACACACACCCGGAGCAGTGGGCAGCCATTGCTGCGGCGCCCGGGGAGCAGTTGGGGGTACGGTGCCTTGCTCAAGGGTCTCACCTCAGTCGTGGTATTGAGGGTGGGGAGAGCGCTGGACATTCACTCCCCTCACCGACAATCCCTGCCGGACCTGAGACTCGAACCCATGACCTTTGGGTTACAAGTCCGACTCTCTATCCATTAGGCCACGACTGCCCCACATTTATTACATTGTATTGTAAAAATACAATGTAATAAATATAACATAATATTTGTTGAATTATATTAAATCCTAATATATTGTTCAAATTAAATATGCTAATTTTGTTTGTATATATTAATTATTATATTATTTTATATTATAGAAACTGCATATAAAAGATTAAANTAATACAATGTAATAAATATAACATAATATTTGTTGAATTATATTAAATCCTAATATATAGTTCAAATTAAATATGTTAATTTTGTTTGTATAATATTATATTATAGAAACAGCATATTAAAAATTAAAAATGGTAGAAAATAAAAATGGTTAGAAAATATAAAAATTAAAAAATGTGGGAAATAAAGAATAAAAATAAATTAACAATATACAAATATATTATAATTTAAAACAATTTTATAAATATAACATTATACAATATTTGTAAAATAAAACAAAAAAAATATGCATATTTATTAATTCAATACAATTTATTAAATATAACGTAGTATTTGTTGAATTATATTAATTCCTAATATATTGTTCAAATTAAATGTTAATTTTGTTTGTATACATTATATTTTATTTTATTATATTATACTGTTGAAGCAGCATATAAAATCTATATGTATTTGCATATTACTTTATTTTAAAATGTTTATTTTATTATTATATAGTTAAAGATTAAAAGTTGTAGGAAAAAATCAAGAAAATAACTTCTTATATTATCAGCATATTCACGCTGTTTAAATGTTAAAGGTTTGAGTTCAGGGTCACTTTCCTAGTGTGTAAATGTGTTTATCATTATTATATCAAGGTGTGTTTGAAGTCCAGTTTATTGGCCAAAGTGCAGTAAAGAAATAAAACTGCAGAAGAAGAAAGTGACAAACACAGATAGTTTGAGAGAGCGAGTTTTCAGACGCTCAAACCTTCTTCAGCGTTCCAGATAATTCTGTGGAGGGAATGAGAAGCACATGTGAGATCGAGCGAAGGAACAGCATCAACACAGTCACATGTCACGCGCTCAGAGTCTGTCTCACCAGAGTTTCGTCCGCACACAGGAACTCGGCCCAGACACTCTTTATGAGCGGCCATCTTACAGCGCGTGCAGCGGTAGCCCTGATAGAAGATGCCCCTGAAACACACACACACACACACACACGATCAGCCCAAACCTCTGCACTCGCCTTCATCTTCTGAGCTCAACGAGGTTTGATGAAACATGACGTGAAAAGACTCAGGACTCAGAACTTCCTCTCGCTCTAAAAAGAGCTTTCACCGAAACTGAGCGCGAACCGTTACTAATAACAAACACTACGACTGCAGAACATCCCTTACCCAGAAGAAAAAACTTCAACTACATTAGAAATGCTGATACTAACTGAAATGATATACGTTTTGAAATACTAAAAGTGAAAAAAAGAATGAGAATGGTTTGAAAATATTAAAAATTAATAAAATAAAATTTAACGTTAACATTTTCATTAACTGAAATAAACTAAAATATAAATAAAAAATTAAATAGAAACATTTTCAAAACTAATAAAAAATACAAATATTAGAATTAAAATAT
>RJVU01004711.1:901687-928426 GCA_003731715.1 Anabarilius grahami | reverse complement strand
TAAATGTTTCTTGAGCAGCAGATCAGCATATTAGAATGATTTCTGAAGGATCATGTGACACTGAAGACTGGAGTAATGATGCTGAAAATTCAGCTTTGATCACAGGAATAAATTACTTTGTCAAATATATTCAAATAGAAAACAGTTATTTTAAATTGTAATAATATTTCACAATATTACTGGTTTTTTACTGTATTTTTAATTAAATAAATGTAGCCTTGGTGAGCAGACGAAACTTCTTTTAAAAACATTAAAAATCTTAGTGGTTCCAAACTTTTGGACTGTACTATATATATATATATATATAAACAGAAATATAAAAACTAATGAAAATGTCAAATTAGTTAGAAAATATTAAAAATGAATAAACTTTAATTGATAAACTACAATTAACAATTTAAAGTAACAATAAAAAAATATTAAAATAATTTTCATTAAGTGAAAAAAACCAAAATAATTATAGAGAAATATTTTTAAAAAACTAATAAAATGACAAAAACAACAGAACTACTAATACTACTTGAAAATGAAAACTGAAAATATGAAACATGCTCTGCTGCAACTTTTCCACGTCATTAAGCCAAATTCATCAATTCAAGAAGCAGCACGATATGAGTGGAGAAGAGCAGCACCTGAGGAGCATCTGACACGCTTTACATGAGGTGGTCTCCTCAAAACAGTGCATCTGGAAGTCATGACCGTTAGCAGAGCTGTTCTCCGGACACATGTTCGACCTGCACACACACACACACACACACACACACACAAGTTCAAACAACAGAAATATCATTTCACACGCATTTACTGCCACAGATCTGAATATACAGCTCTTATCCTTATCAAAAAAACTGAACATTGACTCACAGCGCCATCTCAAACTGCTCCAGCCATTTCTTCTTCAGCTCACGCGTCTTAAAGTACAGATCGTAGCCGCCTTGACCGTATAAATCCATCAGGAGGAACGTGTGTGTCCACTACAAATACACACAAGTGTTACATACAGGAGACACTGGAGATGAAGCTCTGAGGAAACATGACGAGACGAGACCTTCTTGTTGTCTTTCTCTCCTGACGGTTCGTCTCTCAGCTGGTAATGTTGAAGTTCAATCAGCTCCTTCAGCTCCAGACTCTCGCCGCTGCGCTTCTTACACACTAACAGAGCCTTGTCGAAGAGGAACGCGTACCTGAACACACACACAAACACACACGTTACACACTAACAGCCTGATCACACCAAGAACGATAAAGTTTTAATAATTACTGGAGAGTAGGGAGTCCACAACACAACTGTAACGATAAGGACACAATAATGTTGGAATCACTTTCAGAGCGATTTTTCCCCAGCTAATGAACGATTAAGTTGATCTTACTTAAACCATTTAAGTTTTCAACTTAATTCTATCTGTGATCTGAGGAAGTGTACTCCCAGAGTGTACAAATAAAGTAAATGCTTTGTTTTACTGTTTGTGGCTTTATTTTACAATTTTATTTGCTGTCTTGTGTCAGTATTACCCCAGCAATGAAAGCAAATGAAATTGTAATGGTCTTATTAATAAAAAAAAAAAAAGCGTAACTGTTACCATTGTTGTGTGTGACTCGAGGCACTGGCTCAACTAGAGAGGAATCAACCCCCTTAAAAGTTTGATGTTTCACTATAGTATGGTGTTTATGATATATATGTTAGTGATATGATCTAATAAACCAAAATTCTACACAAAGTCTAAATTAGTTATCGGTTCAGTGCCAAATTATGTCACTTTTTAAAAGCGATCTATTTAATATGTCTCTTCCTCTGAAACCTAAAATAACTGTAATTTCCCATTTGGAAATCAATTGGAATCAAGTGGAAGAGAGTTATAATAATATAAGTGAAGTTCCAAGTGCACAACCAAAGGAAACGAGAGGAAACTTTAGGAAATCAACATGAATTTATGGTCAGCTTACGTGACGTTATCCCAAATGTTCAAGATCACTTTAAGAAATTGAGCGAAAGCAAGTAAAGAAAGACTGCAGAAGTGGAGAAAATGAGTGAAAAGTCTATTAAGAATTGCCCCGCCCTTTTTTTTTATTTATTTTTTGCTTGACGAAATTGTACTCAAACCAGTCAAGTAATTTTACTCTGGTTTTCTGAGTAACAAAGCATAGCATGCAAACAGTACAGATTACTCGATTGCTTTAAGGAAGTTTAACAAATTCTTGGACGTTAAGTAAAGTTTACTAAAAACGATTAGTTAGAACAAGCAAGTTTTACAGCAGATGGAAAAATTGTTGTAGCATCAAGGTTGAAACTGGGAACATTTGCTATATTTTTTGTTTGTAAATTTCTGTTTAGCTCAAATTCAGACTGAAGAAATATGAATTTAGCCAGGCCTTTAGCTCAGTAACACAGGTAGAGAGTGATGTGGTCTGGTGAATATGGTTTATATACATCTAAATATCATCAGCATAACAGTGATAATGAAAACCATGATGACGGATAATATGTCCAAGAGGCATGATGTACGTAATAAATAATAATGGCCAGGAACAGAGCCCTGGGGAGTGAAGCGGTGGGAGATTTATAATTATGTATAGTGATGCAGTACTGTCTATCAGTGAGACAGGAAGAGAACCAGGATAGTGCAGCACCTGAGACACTGATCTCTGAGAGGCGGAGAGTAATAGCTTGTGACAGACAGTATCAAACGCTGAGCTGAGCTCGAGCAGAAGGAGAATGGAGAGATTACCAGATAGTAACAGATCATTGACTACCTTAACTAAAGCAGTTTCAGTGCTGAGATGAGAGCGGAAACCAGACTGAAATGCATCGAAATGATTTTTAAGAACAGGAGTAACAGCAGCAGTTATCAGTGAAATTATAGTTACTGTTACAGTTATCATTATAGTTACCTGTCACAGTTATTGTTGTATTTATCGTTATAGTTACTGTGATAGTTATCTTTATTTATCGTTAGTTACTGTTACAGTTATTGTTGTAGTTATCGTTAGTTATTGTTATAGTTATCGTTACAGTTACTGTGATAGTTATTGTTGTAGTTATCGTTATAGTTACTGTGATAGTTATCGTTTATTTATCATTAGTTACTGTTACAGTTATTGTTATAGTTATCGTTACAGTTACTGTGATAGTTATTGTTATAGTTATCGTTACAGTTACTGTGATAGTTATTGTTGTAGTTATCGTTATAGTTACTGTTACAGTTATCGTTTTAGTTATCGTTATAGTTACTGATAATTTTCTTTTATTTATCGTTACAGTTACTGTTACAGTTATCATTTTAGTTATTGTTATAGTTACTGTGATAGTTATTGTTGTAGTTATCGTTATAGTTACTGTTACAGTTATTGTTATAGTTACTGTTACAGTTATTGTTTTAGTTATCGTTATAGTTACTGATAATTTTCTTTTATTTATCGTTACAGTTACTGTTACAGTTATCATTTTAGTTATTGTTATAGTTACTGTGATAGTTATTGTTGTAGTTATCGTTATAGTTACTGTGATAGTTATTGTTGTAGTTATCGTTATAGTTACTGTTACAGTTATCGTTATAGTTACTGTTACAGTTATTGTTGTAGTTATCGTTATAGTTACTGTTACAGTTATTGTTTTAGTTATCGTTATAGTTACTGATAGTTTTCTTTTATTTATCATTACAGTTACTGTTACAGTTATCATTTTAGTTATTGTTATAGTTACTGTGATAGTTATTGTTGTAGTTATCGTTATAGTTACTGTTACAGTTATTGTTTTAGTTATCGTTATAGTTACTGATAGTTTTCTTTTATTTATCGTTACAGTTACTGTTACAGTTATCATTTTAGTTATTGTTATAGTTACTGTGATAGTTATTGTTGTAGTTATTGTTATAATTACTGGGATAGTTATTGTTTATTTATCATTATAGTTACTGTTACAGTTATCGTTTTAATTATTGTTATAGTTACTGTGATAGTTATTGTTGTAGTTATCGTTGTAGTTACTGTTACAGTTATTGTTCTAGTTATCATAACTATTAAAGTTAACATTACAGTTATAGTTATCATTATAGTTTTCGCTGTAGTCATTGTTATAGCTACTTTTACCATTATAGTAATTGTCATAGTTATGGTTTTTTCATTATAGTTATCATTAGAGTTTTATAGTTTAGATTTGTCATTATAGTTACAGTTACCATAATAGTTATAGTCATAGTTATAGTTTTCATTGTTGTTATTGTTATAGTTATTGTTATAGTTATCGTTGACATGATAGATATTATTGCTATTATAATAATCGTTATTATCGTAGTTATCGTTATAGTCATAGTTGCTGTTTTAGTTATAGTTATAGTTAGCGTTATTGTTATAATTATCATTAAGTTGGCTTTGAAAAAGCCAATTTACTGATATTGTACTTAAGCTTATTATTATTCTTCTTAGACTAAATTTCTAAATGCTACTCCTCCTAGACTGTTCAAGCTACAACCACCAAACTCGGACTAGACCTTCAGACTGTTCTGACTTNCAACCACCCAGAACACCCTAGCAACTGCCTAGCAACACCTTAGCAACCACCCAGGTTACCATAGCAACTGCCTAGCAACCACCCCGACTACCCTAGAAACCACATAGCAACATCGTAGCAACCACCCCAAGTACCCTAAAAACCACATAACACCCTAGCAACCGCCTTGAGTATCCTGACTCATCTATCTATCTATCTATCTATCTATCTATCTATCTATCTATCTATCTATCTATCTATCTATCTATCTATCTATCTATCTCTATCTATCTATCAAACTACTAAACTAAAACTTTTAAACTGAAAACTCTCAAACTTCACACTTTTAAAACTACTTCAAACTTTCTTGACCGGCTTTTTCAAGCCAACTTAAAGTTTGTCCTCAAACTTTTTTATCTAGTTATAGTTACAATTATCGTTATAGTTAGTGTAAACTTTATAGTTATCATTATTTTTATTGTTGTCATTGTAGTTATCATAGTTAATGCTTTAGTTATTGTTATAGTTACTGTTATTGTTACAATTATCATTATAGTTATCGTTCTTGGTGTGAACGGGCCTTAATAGAGTTTTAAACCCTTCACCCACACACACACACACACACACACACACACCTGTCCTGTTTGGATTTCTTCTCTGGGCTGCAGATCTTGAGTTCTCCATCTATTTTGGGACGGCCGTATAATGCTAGAGACTGAGACTAAACACAGAGAGAGAGAGAGAGAGAGAGAGAGAGTCTGAATGAACACAAATGAATCAGAATCAGTCAGAGTTCAGAGCTGAAGTGAATCGTTCTTAAGCGCTTCTGTACCATGTTCTCAATGCACAGCTGAAACGTTGTGATTTGACGGATGATCTCATTGTCTCTCTTCACCTCGTTCACACACTGAGCCAGATCCTACACACACACACACACACACACATCATTTTATCAATAGAAAGTTCAAAAGAACAACATTTATTTGAAGTAGAAATCTTTTACAACATTATAAATGTTTTTACTGTCAGATTTGATCAATTTAATGTATCCTTGCTGAATAAAAGTATCAATTTCTTTAATTATATCTGAGTATTTAAGGTTAAGACCTCGTTTTACTCACACACACACTCACCCTCATGGCATCCAGTGCAGTGCGTAAGTTTTCCTTGTCTTTTTGGTCCACTGTATGCTTCATGAGCTCCTGAGAGGGGGGCATTTGTCATCAAATGTTTGAAAATGTCCTCGGTAATAAAGTGAAACAAGAAGAAAAGCAACATGAGGATGCGTGTGTGTTTTACCTGCAGCAACAGATGATACTTCAGGACTCTCTGCATGGGTACCATCAGCAGATCTCGCAGTGAAAATCTGCCACTGTTGGCTCTCATCGAACACTCCTGACAAACACACACACACAAAATGAGTGGCTCTGCTATTTAAAACCAATGGGTGTTTGCGGCGCCTCTAGGTTAGTCGCTTATATTTATATCAGATCAAAATGTGTCTGTGGTCTGTGTGTTTCTGACCTCCAGTTTCATCTTCACATCTTCTCTGCTGCTGGTGATTTTGTCCAGGTGTTTGGTGGCGGCTTCCACCTGACTGCAGTAACGTCCGTACAGCAGCAGCCTGCAACACACACACACACACACACACACACACACACACACACACACACACAGATCAGAGGCATCTTCAACGTCAGGCCTCAATCATAAAACCATTTAGTGTGTAAATCATTTGTAAATCCATTTTAGTAATTGAGTTACAGTAATATGTCTACATGGTACTGTTTAGTAATATTTCAATGGAACTCAACACTTCGTCAACTGACACTATGGGGACGTCAATACCAACTACCCCAAGGTTCATGGTTCAAGTTTATTATAACCTCCTGGGACCCAGAAATAGACTTTTGTCCTCTGTAGTGGACATTATATTTTAGTGAATTTCTCTGACATCATACATGTCACAGTTTTAAGTCTGGATGTCCTGTAAAGAGCACATTCAGGGCTTTGCAGAGATACCACATTTTTAGAGGTTTCGCCATGACAACAACAACTTCTTGGTCTTTAAATATGACTGAAAATTAAAATAGCACTCTTATGGAAATATGATAATATTTTGTAATTATCATTTAAATCGGATTAATTTTCAAATAGTTTGTTATAAATCAACATCTCAGGAAAATGTTATGGGGTTTAAAATCAAAATATGACTTTCTGTTACAAAACAGGACATTGATTTCATACATGACCTCTGTAGTGGACACCAGGACTTAAATCATGTTTATCAGGCATTTTAGGAGATACAACAAGTGAATAGGGAAAGAAATTTTATATCAATATTCCTATTAATTATTAGATATTATTTTGAAAATGTTGCCAATTATTACTCCCATTATTACACTTCTTTTTGCTCCAAGAACACATTAATATGCTAATTAGATACAGTGTATAGATGAATTGTATTGAATGGGAAAACTGATGTATGGCCATTTTACCCACATATTGCATAAAGTAAAATGGTATATCAATTAATTCCACTATATCTTTCATAACATAGTTGAGAATCATCTTTATACATAGTTTGGTTAAAAACAATCCTGAAGCCTAAAAATTGATTGGTGATTAAAAAAAAAATCCCATAGTTTTTATCTATACATGTCATTTCATGCCATTTTATTTTTTTAAACAACTTAGTCCTGGTGTCCACTACAGAGGACATAGCATAACACATGAATAAAATATAATTTTTCAAAAATGTTATTTTTTCATTTGTTTCTTATGCTCTAAACAATATAATGACGTGAAAAAATACTAAATTCAAAAAACTTTTTTTTTTCTGGGTCTCAGGAGGATAAGCCCAGGGGGTGATTTTTTGTGCAGCATAAAATTTGTAAACATATTATACCAAAACACACAAACCAGCAAAATTACTTTTTCAAAAAAGTAATTCAAGTTACTTTGTTTTCCCATTTATAGACTGACACCTCTCCTGACCCTGTTGAGAGAAATTGGAAGTAAGGTTGCACTTCCTTAAGCCTGAGGCTTATTCATTCCACTTTTGGTGTGAAAGGGTCTTTACATTTGCCAAAAATAGAACTTTGTTTTGTTGTTAAAAATCAAACAAGCAAGCCCAGCCCAGGTGAGAAAAAGTAAGGCAAACGTAATGCAATGCATTACTTTCCATAAAATGTAGCTAAGTAACATAATTAGTTACTTTTTCAGGGAGTAACACAATATTGTAACGCACTACTTTTGAAAGTAACTTTCCCCAACACTGATCACGGGTGCCAGACTCAACATGACCCCAGCCATCCCCTAGTTTTAACTAGGGTTGTTCCGATTCCGATACTAGTATCGGAAATACCACCGATACCACAAAAAATTCTGGCATCGGTATCGGCGAGTAATTAAACTCACGTACCGATCCGATACCATTCTCTTAAACAATACCTAGTTGTGCCCGCTATCTTTGCTTAACGCAGCAAATCGGAAATCAATTCTTCTTCGCGGCTCAGAATGCAAACACAGGAAGTTGTGCTGTGTTGCCACAAGCAACCACTGTTTAGAGCAGCGAAGAAGTGAAAACGCCTAGCAGTATGTCTGCTGTTTGGCAGTATTTCAGACCAGTAAAACGGCGACATGCCTCATATGCAATGCTGCAATTTCGAGGGGTGGCACAAGTATTGGCAACTTTAACACAAATAACTTAATAAAGCATTTGAAGACGCGTCACCCCGCGCAACACGATGGTTACAGAAAGGCTAGGACGGAGAAGGATGAGGCGTGCCAGCTTCATTCAAACAAAGAGAAAAGTTTTCAAAAGATAAATAAAGATAACCGACAAAATTGTCGGGTTTATTGTTCTGGATGACCAGCCGCTGTCAGTCGTCGAAAACGTGAGATTTTTATTTAACAAAATTGTTTCTGGACTTCAAGTTTTAAAGAAATTATTTTCTTATATAATTATATTCCTAGATTTATTTGTTGCACTGTTTTTATAGTTATATTGTAAAACTAATATACCTTTTTCAGTTTACAGTGTTAGATTTGTGGCTGCATTTGAAGTTCTTTTTCACTTAAAATAGATAAATAATATAACTGACAAATGTATGTCAGATAATAAAAATACTCTAGTTCACTGTATGTATTTGTTCTTGTTTTATTAAGGGATAAGTCTGAAGCACACCATAAATAATTATATCAATTCATACAGGGCTAGTAGTATATATATATATACAGATACACACCCAGGTATCGGATCAGTACTCGGTATCGGCCGATACCCTGAGCTCAGGTATCGGAATCGGTATCGGGAATGGAAAAAGGGTATCGGAACATCTCTAGTTTTAATCCCCTTTAAAAACAACCTATTGTACCTCATCACCCTCATCAGGGAGGGAGAAGTGGAAGAAAAAACAAGAAAAGAAGGAAAAAGAATGAAAAAAGGAGGGCGAGAGCTTGGGCAGTAGCCCTGCTCAATCACTCTCCTCTTTTTTTGCCGCACTAATAGCCCTCAGATCTATTACGGCGCATCTGCTCCCTACTCCTCGGGCAGCCACATTCACCTTCTGCTTTTCCGTCCAGGAACTCATTCCTGGTAAGAGTGCAGACTATTTAGGAGAGGCCTGGACCAGGCGAGGGATGTACTTCCCAAAGTAAACATGCCTCTCTAAACACGTCCACCACCATCTCAACGGCAGTTCCAAAACCTCCAGAGGCATCAAGGAGGATGGCTTTATCACACTCCTTGATGCCGACAAATTAAGCCACAGATGCTTCTCCATTGCTACCATAGATGGAGTGGGTCACCTGCTTGGTGGCACGAAGATCTAGATCTTAGGCTATACGCAGTTCAGAGACTTCCTCAGGGGATAAACCCTTCCCTTGATCCATCTCTTTGAGCAGGTCTGTCTGGTAGGCTTGCAGGACTGTCATATTGTGCAAATCTCCACCAGCTTGACCAGCTGCCGTATACGATCTGCCCACCAACCCTGATGTCATTTGACACAGTTTAGAGGGCAAAACAGTAGCCTTGAGTGATGAGGATGCCCCCGGGAAAAGGTAATTCGCTAAATTCCTGTCCACCCGTAGCATCCTCCCATAACCCTGCTCACACAGCCCCTCTACATTCAAATAACCTTGAGGCCAAATGGACCATGTAGGCGGAGTATGGATCTCCACGCATCTGACACCTCAGTGGGAGAAATGGAAGGCTCCCAGGACAGATATTGTTTGACAAAGTGACCGTCTGCAATTTTGCTTTTCGAGCCGGACCAAATCAGGCTTAGTCGGACTGTGACACAAGTCAAAAGCTCCACTAGTTCATCATATTCAGGGCTTTGCTGCACGGAGAAGGAAACAGGTCTTGTAGATAAAGTATCTGTCTCTACTCACACCACGTCAATCTCATCAGAATCATAGGTAAGCAATAAGTCCTTGTCTTTTGTGGAAGAAGCTGCAATAGAGTGGTGAGGGGAACTCCCCCACACTCCTCTACCAGCTCCGTCTGAGATTCCTACACACTTCCTTGGCAAACGAGGGGCTCAGCGGCTTGACTCTCTTCACTCGTGAGGCGAGCCAGCCAGGAGCGGAGCTTTCTTAGAAAAGTCAGCAAGATGAATGCATCTAGCCCCCTAGAGGGCTCATCGTGCCTGCTCCGGACAGACAACACACAGCTCGTGACCACAGCCAGGCGTTATAAAGCGTGGGCAATCTGGGCATGCTGGAGGGACACACCGTTTGAACTGTCTGCTCGCCGTTATTCTGCTCACCTTCTCTCCTTTCTTTTAAACACACTGCTATCTTCACACAGCACACAAACAAGCGTCTTCTTGAAGACAAAGAAGCTGATGACGTGTTCTCAGATGCTCCTTGTGTCGGCCAATGAATGGCATGATGTTACACATGCCTCAGAGGATACGTCCCCATAGCGTCAGTCGACGCAGCGTTGAGTTCCCTCAAAAGGTGATTGATTGTGTGTGTGTTTATGTGTGTGTGTGTCTAGTACCTCTCCTTGTAGTCAATGAAGATCTGATAGAGATTCTCAGCTCCTAAGTTCAGTATGGACTCCTGCAGCTCCTGATGCAGAGAGCGATGGGTGTTAGCCAGTTCCTGTGAGAGATGACGTGGATTATTGAGCTGAACAGATGAACCGAAGGCACTGATAAGGTGATGATGATGATGGAGAGACTCACGTGAATATTAATGAAGATGTTCTCCACGTCCACGGGCTGAAGGAAAGGCTGCAATGGTTTCAGAAAGTGCTGCGGACACACAAACAAACATACACCTAAGCGCTCGCATGTCTGTGAGAGAAGCGGCTGTGTGTTCGTGGTTACAGACCCGGCTGATGAAACACTTTCACTTTCAGGTTGACTGACACGTTCCTCTCATTAGATGCGAGTGTGAGAGAATCAGTAAACCACAGCACCTGCACATATCACCGGCCCAATGGTCAGAGCCTCTGCGGCACATATAAAGCCTCAGTGTTCGGCTTCGGAGCGTGTGACCCTTCAGAGAGCCACTTCTCATGTGGCTTGACACAAAACTTCTACTAATTAACATGGGGCCTTATGAAATACATTTCATATTTGCTCAAATTCAGTTGAATAAGTTTAACAATTTATTAATTTATTTATGAATATATTGAATTGAACAATTAAAAAGGATCATGAACTGCATTGTTTTATAAAGTTTCCTGGGGTGCACTTATGTTAGTATGCTTTTTACATCAAACATTGTCATAATTTATAAATAAAAGATATTTTTTCTTCCTTGATTTTATCCCTCTGATTTGAACGCTCTGTTTTAAGGGGCGTGTCTGCTGTGAGACTTCAGTGGAAACGCCCACTGCTGTGATTGGCTGACATTTTAAAGCATGTTAAAATTGCCGCTTTTAGTGGTTGAGCAAAAATGCGCCGTTTCAGTGTGGTCCCTTTAAATGCAAATGAGCTGCTGCGCTCTGCCTTAAAGGGCGGAGCTTCAAGAGCTCGTTCTCCCCTGTCAGGATTCAGTCAGGATGCGCTATAATGTCAGAAACTGTGAATATATGCTGCATGGAGATAGAACAGGTATAGTTTAGTTCAATTACGGTTATAACTTATATTGTCTTTCTACACTATATTAGTGCAGGCCTGTTGTACCGTCCGAATGATGGCCAAAACTATACAGATGTGTTTTATGACGTTTATTGTCCTTCACAAAAAAGATGAAGCGTCCGTTTTCACTCTAGAAAATCACTGTAAGAGCTTAATAAAACACTGCAAGTGTGCATTAAAATATTATCCATAAACTCTCTCTCTTTTCCCTTGTATTATCATCACCAACATACATAGTGAAGAACACAGAAACACTCATTACAACTAACAGTAAACAAAAATATAAAGACCTTATGCCTTTCGGGTGGTGCTTAATAAACTGGTAAACTTTATATCCGTAAATCTCCGATGAACTGTAATAAAGTGCTCTCACCTTCATTACTGCCGTATCCAGTATCACTCTGGAGGCTGTAAGCTGGATCATGAACAGTACTGATCTGTCCTTGAGTAGCACATTTCTAGCACAGTCTCTGTTTTGTATTGTCTCTTTGTATTGATATTCCTTCACAAAGCAGTCCGGTGTGAAATGATTCGCGCAGACATAAATGAATTTCGGCAGAACAGAGGGAGCATTTTCCTGGAAAACCAAGTTAATCCACCTCGATTTCAGCGGCTCAGATTTCGGGAGTAAATGAAGAGAGCTATGTGATTAATCCATCCAGCTACAAAACACCTAAAACGCTTGGGAGACATTCTCGTCAGTGCAGCAATAGCGGACTCGCTGTGAACGCGCTCAGGGCGGTTCTATGTTCAAACGTCAGTGTCTGTCAACATGCGGGGGCAGGGCCTGTGGCTTTTGTGATGTCACACTGCCAGGGATCTGGAAACGGCTTGTTCTGAGACACTACTTATGATTTATGGGGATTAAAAAAAAAAAAGGAGTGGGTGGATTTTTATCACTATAGGGTGGTTGTGTACACACACTGCCGACACACATTTATGTCCAAACAACATGCAAAAGTGAATTTTGCATAATAGGTCCCCATTAATCACCGTTTAAATAACAGATTATTTTCATCCTACTAAGTGAAACAATTCCATCCATTGTCCATCTTAAGAATTTATTAAATTGTTTATTTATTTGTTTTTAATTACATTTATTTATATAAATTTAATTTTTTTTTTTTTTATTTTAATCCATTTTTCCCAAAATTCAAATTTTTTTTTCACCAAATTTCCTCCAATTTTTTTTATTTAATACAACATTATAAATAAAAATTGTACTAATCAAATGAATTCATAAAACATAAAATGAAAATCAAATTAAATCAATGTGGAATGCAGCTCAGATCATTTGACCTTGGACGCCTCTATTTGCTAAGAATGTTAAACGAGATATTAATGAGAGGTAATTTTGTGTTTTTGTCTCTCCTGTGGGGACCAGCAGCTTATTTACTGTCATATTTGAGTGTGAGTGTGAGTGTGTGTGTGTGTGTGAGTTTGTGTACCTGAAGTATGGATTCCAGTGTGTTTGTGTATTTCTCCTCTGTCTGTCTGATTTCCTGAAGACAGCAGCTCCTCTTGTCCACTTCAACTTTCTGCTGCTGTGACAAACAGATGTGTGCAGTTATCTATAATTCGGTTCTCTGTTTGTATTTGGGTCTGTGTGTGTGTGTGTGTCTCACTGTTTCTGGTTCCTCTGTCCTCATCAGATCTTCATAAATATCATCTCCTTCATTCTCATCTTCCTCCACACAGTCATAAAGATCATCATCTTCCTCCACCGTATCACTGAGAGACAATCATTTATTTATTTATTCCTATCCCAGCTAACAGAACTTTAGCTAGTGTTCTGGCAAAGTTATGAGCAAACGTTCTTCCAGTAACATTACTAGAACAATCCTTATGAGTTTGTAAATAACATTCTCCAAACGTTAGCTCAAAATCATTATCTATACATTGTTCATGGGATATTGTTTTGACAAACGAGGATGTTCCCCAAAAGAGGTTTGTCAGATTTAGCTCGTGTCTTTGCTCAGATTTGTCTGTAAACTCACTCGATCTGGTCTGAGAGGCCCGTGTAGATGTCATCATCTCCAACACACGCTTCATCTGGAAACGGCCTGCAGAAAATGACAACAAACACGAATAACACTGAATGCATGAACATTCTGCTGAACATCTGCTTTTATGTTCCACAGAGAATCAGTCAGACGAGTCTGGAGCAACATGAGGGTGAGTAAACCATGACTAACTGAACCAATCTGAGGTGTGAGTGTGTGAGTGTGAGTGTGTGTTACCGGAATCCTCTCTGCAGAGCCAGTGGCGTTTGCGACAGGATGGACAGCGTGTCGATCACCTACGGTATGAGCATTCATTAGTGTCACATCATCGTCAACACAGTAAAATCATCACACATTACCCATACCTTCGCAAAGTCCCGGACGTCAAACAGGTCAAAGGCCTCGAAAAGCTCATTTTTCTTCATGCCGAATTTCTCCTGACAGGCACACAGGAACGTCCTGATGTTCTTCAGACACAAGAACTGCACAAACACACAATCAATCAATCAATCAATCGGATAGATAGATAGATAGATAGATAGATAGATAGATAGATAGATAGATAGATAGATAGATAGATAGATAGATAGATAGATAGATCTCCTCTATGTCTTTTGTTCTAAGTGCAATGAGCCAGGAAAAATAACTTAATTTGGTACTCGCGAGCTGTAGGCGGCTCTGTGCGCTCCACTTGCAAACAGTAGATCAGTGGTGTGCATGCTTGTGGTGTGAGTGCGAAACCTGCAGGAATGAGTAAAATTATGTGCAATACCCGCAACCACACGCTGTAATTCTTGCCCTTTAACAACACTATTCAGCAGGAGTAAATGAGACGAGTGAGTGAGAGGAGGCGGGTGTGTGTCAAACTGTCAATTTGCCGTCGGAGAGAAGACAGAGCAAGAACGCGCCGCTTGTAACGGTGCATCAATCATGTGGAAATTGACGTCAGAATCGATACACATCGAAATATCTATATTTCTGACAACACTAGCACACACACATACACCGATCAGGCACAACATTATGAGCACCTTCCTAATATTGTATCCACTTTTGCTGCTAAAACAGCCCTGACCCATCGAGGCATGGACTCCTCTAGACCCCTGAAGGTGTGCTGTGGTATCTGACACCAAGATGTTAGCAGCAGATCCTTCAAGTCCTGTAAGTTGTGAGGTGGATCCTCCATGGATCGGACTTGTTTGTTCAGCACATCCCACAGATGCTCGATTGGATTGAGATCTGGGGAATTTGGAGGCCAAGTCAACACCTTAAACTCGTTGTTGTGCTCCTCAAACCATCCTTGAACCATTTTTTTCTTTGTATCAGGAGCATTATCTGCTTTCAGCGGTGGACAGGGGTCAGTATGGGCTGGTCTGCAGCTATGCAGCTCCATACGCAACAAACTGATGCACTGTGTATTCTGACACCTTTCTATCAGAACCAGTATTAACTTCTGGAGCAGTTTGAGCTACAGGAGCTCGTCTGTTGGATCGGATCACACGGGCCAGCCTTCAATCCCCATGACCCTGTCTCCGGTTCACCACTGTTCCTTCCTTGGAGCACTTTTGATAGATACTGACCACTGCAGACCGGGAACACCCCACAAGAGCTGCAGTTTTGGAGATGCTCTGACCCAGTCTCTAGCCATCACAATTTGGCTCTTGTCAAACTCACTCAAATCCTCACGCTTGCCCATTTTTCCTGCTTCTAACATCAACTTTTAGGATAAAATGTTCACTTGCTGTCTAATATATCCACCCACTAACAAGTGCCGTGATGAAGAGATAATCAGTGTTATTCAGTGCTCATAATGTTATGCTGATTGGTGTATATTATATATTACACAAGCAAATTGGCTGCTGTCCCTGCATGATAGGCCAGTCCTCTAAAAAAGATACAAACAAACAAACAAAAACACTTGTAGCAGCCCCAAAGTGTGTCAGCTGCTGGAAAAGACAGACAGACAGACAGACAGATAGATGGATAGACCGATCAGTCATAATAAAACTGTGTGTGAACCACTGAGACAAATGCAGAAACAGTGGTCTACATCTGCATTTAAAGTACTTCCTGAGTCACAGCCTTGTGCGTGTGTGTGTGTGTGTGTGTGTGAATGAGTGTGTGCAGGAGGAAGTTAAGTTGAGAATAAGGAAGTGTAATGAAACTGCTGTACATGAAACAACTGCTGTAAATTCATCAGCGACACAAACACAATAAACGTTCTTAAATCTGTGTGTGTGTGCGTGTGTGAGGTTACCATTAAACACTGACCAGTTAACACTCCGTTCATCAAGTTTAACTTGCTCTGTGGCTTCAACACACACACAAACACACACATATGCTCATTTGCCATTAAGATCAGCAGCTGCACTGGCGATTGTCATCGAGTTATTTCCATATCACACCGATACTGTCTCTCTCTCACGTACCTGAGACATCTGGGGTCGCAGGTTGATCTGTCGCAGGTTGACCGACTGCGGCAGCAGGTTATTGAGCAGCTGACAGAGTAAAACTCCATCCCTCAGCGCATGGGCCAGATCACACACCTGTCACACACACAATAAAACACTCGTAAAGCTCCACATTCAGTCAAATCAAATCCAGACAGATAGACATGGAGGGTGACGCGGCCCACTGGTGTTCAAACACTGATCCATCATCTTCACACAGTGAACACAGCATCTGTGTCTGCGGCTCATTCATGAGGATCATTCATCACTGCTTGGCATCTTTCAAATGACATGAATGTTTTTTTTTCCATTTGAAAGCAAAAACCACAAAAACAATATGAACCTCCAGGTCATTTTCCAGCTAACAGGAAACGTTCTCGGAACGTTCTGGCAGGGTTCTCTCAAACGTTCTTCCAATAACGTTAGTAGAACGTTTGTTCAAAGTTATCTGGTCTTTAATAATGTTTTTCTGAAATGTTTTAGTTGGATGTTCATCTAACGTTTTTTAAATGTTGAGCGTTTAGAACACATTTAAAAGTAACATTCGCATGATGTTTGAATAATGATAAAGTGGAATGTTTCATTAACGTTCGCATAACCAAGAAAAAATACCATTTTGAATGTTCAGAGAGCAATAATGTTTTCGTAACGTAATGGCAACATTAGCAGAACATATTTTTGTTAGTTTTTATCAAAACCTGTTATACTCAAAACCCAACAAGACAGTAATCTGCTATATTTCTACAGTAATACCATATGGAAATATATTCAAATTTTAAAACATGAAATACTATCAAAACAATTAGATGTAGCTGAAAAATGGTTTTCTTACTTAGTATTTTGGTCTTGTTTTTCAGTACAAGTATATAAAAAAATCTCAAATCACGATACATTTACTTGAGAAGGAAAATTACTAAAGATTTTAAGTCATTTTTCTGAAAAAGTAGAAAAAGCTAAATTATGATCATTTTTATGCTTAAAACATGAAAAATATCTGTCAGTGGGGTCAGAAAAATTATCTTGTTTTCTCTTTAAATTAAGTTTAAATTTCTGACCGCATTGGCAGATTTTTGATACATAAACTCACTTATGTTTTAAACATTTTTAAGAAGACAAGACTGAAGTAATTGTGCTTCTCCGGTAAATGTATCTTGATTTAAGAATGTACTGGACAAACAAGACACAAATACTGAGGAAGAATTTCATTACCATCTCTATAAAGTGTGAAACTTAAAATAATCTTGTGCTGTAACATAAGAGAGTGTCTCCGTGTTGGTGTTTGTTCAGAGCTAGTGTTCTGGAAGAATGATTGATTTGAGACACGAGTGCAGTTTTAGTTCATTTCAGTTGTTTGATTTACTGCAAGTTGGATTGAGACACAGTGTGAAGAGTCTGGAACCGGAGTGATCCGTTCATCTGTAATACACACGTAAACACTCACCTGTGCGCTCTCCCAGGTGACTCTGTGGTTCTCAGGAAGCACTCGGCACTGAATCAGCCATCCGGCGCACTGCCTCCACAACTCCATCTCCACACGATACCAACGCTATAACGGCCCTCAGGTGACCTAAAACCTTCCTAACACATCCATGATCCCAGAGTTAAACTTCAAACCCGACATCACGAATCAGTTTCGAAACACAGCGAATCAACAGTCAGCACAGATTCAGATCCAGCGATGGCTTGATTGATTGAGTGTTCATTAATGAAATCTCTCTCTCTCTCCTTTGACCTTTGTCGTCTTCCTGCTTGTTCAGGATGTCCAGCGAGCGTCTCCTCTGTCGTCTCTCGTTGTTTCCTCCGTGCCGCCGCTGCTGCTCTGCAACACTGCAGAGGGGAGGAAGCCTTTCAACTGCACACAACTTCCTCTTTCCTCTCTGTCACACACTCACTTGACTTGCAAAATTTGGGTTTTATATTCCTGCATGTGCTGCTGCTAGAGTGTGCGCGGTTTCTCTGTGTAAGTGTGTGTTTGTGTGTGTCTGTGAGTGTGTGTGTGTTACTAACCGCAGTATGTGCAGTCAAAGAGCAGCAGCAGCGCTGTTGCGTGGAAATGCAAACTCTCAGGCCAGTTTTCGTACAGTACATTAACTGTATAAAAGCAGGCAATCCGCTTCTGGATCGATGAAACGATAACAGAGATGACACTGAAATCATCTACTATGATTCGACAATCAGAATGAAGATTAGTGAACTAACACGAGCATGATGGGAAACGGCCTGCTGACGTCAGTGAAATGTTCATCTGTTAACATGTTTCAGCCTCATTTTGTTTTCCTAAACGTTTGAAAATCAAGATGCATTTACTTGGCTTGAGATATTGTGAAAAATGTCTCAAATTTAAGTGGGTTTATGCTTGAAACAAGAACAAATATCTGCCATTGGTGTTAGAAATTTGATTCTTATCTCACTGGCAGATATTTCTTCTTGTTTCAAGCATAAACTCGCTTAATTTTGTGTGAAAACAATAATATCTCTCCTTGCAAGTGCATGCGCGTATGGGGCTGACCCCTGTCCACCACCGCAATGTTTGTGATGGTTTTCTCTCAGTCTTTCATGCTGAAGGTCATTCATGTCTTGTATATTGAAGTTCTTGTCAGTTTGTGTTGATTCCTCTTCCTGTTATCACCTTTCTGTTTTGTAATTGATCTTTATGTACAAATAAATCATAGTTCCTATTGTATTTATCACTTATATTTCATAAGAAGTGCAAATCTTATTTGGACACAAGGGCTGTATCTGAAACCCCTACTATATAGTAGGCGAGTAGATTAGATTATACTACTTCTGACGAGATACTTAAGTGTGCATATGATGGATGAGGCCATGGGAGAGGATTTGTGAATGGCAGTGAAGCGATGCAACTCACGCTGGTAGGTCACATGATGATGACGACATGGAGAATGTAGTACGTCCGGATTACATTCATACTATATAGAACGGTTGTGAAGTAATTACTCAAGATAGCACACGTGCGTCTGCAAGACGTCTGTTAAAGATCACTTCATCTGGAAAGCATCTGAGAAACGTCTTTAATATGTCTGTTTTACATACATTATAAATCATAAACATCTTCTAAACGTCTATTTAACGTCTGACAGGAAACGTCCTTTAGACGTATTGCAGATGAGCTCTAAAAAATACATCTTCCGGATATAAATACGCACATCAAATAGAAGTCTCTGAGATGGATGTGTGCTATTAACCAACTCAAGAGAGTATGTGATTTTGGACGCAGCCAAAGCACTTCTAGTACAGTAACTTATCGATTATGTTCAGTGCACATGTAAATATCTCACAGTATGTTTCATATTCAGTATAACAAACTCAATATATCATGTCTGTAAAGTCAATGATGTGTATCTCCACTTTATTTTTAAAGGGTTAGTTCACTAAAAAATGAAAATTCTGTCATTTATTACTCTCCCTCATGTCGTTCCACACCCGTAAGACCTTCGTTCATCTTCAGAACACAAATACAGATATTTTTGATGAAATCCGATGGCTCAGTGAGGCCTCATTAGCCCAGAAAGCTACTAAAGACATATTTAAAACAGTCATGTGACTGCAGTGGTTCAACCTTAACGTTATGAAGCGACGAGAATACTTTTTGAGCACCAAAAAAAACGACTTTATTCAACAATATCTAGTGATCGACGATTTCAAAACACTGCTTCATGAAGCTTCGAAGCTTTACGAATCTTTTGTTTCGAATCAGTGGTTCGAAGCGTGTATCAAACTGCCAAAGTCACGCCCCCCAGTGGTGAACCATTGACATTTCTAAACAATTATGACGTAACAAATCCTCGTTTCGCAGTTTGATACGCACACCGAACCTCTGATTCAAAACAAAAAATTCGTTAAGCTTTGACGCTTCATGAAGCAACTGTTCATGAACTGTTTTAAATATATCATTAGTTGCTTTCTGGACCTTGAAAGTGTTGATTATATTGCTGTCTATGGACAAGTCATAAACCTCTCGGATTTCATCAAAAATATCTTAATTTGTGTTCTGAAGATGAACGAAGGTCTTACGGGTGTGGAACGACATGAGGGAGAGTAAATGACAGAAACTTCAGTTTTGGGTGAACTAACCTTTTAACATAAGCCATTTGTAACTTGAATCTTCCGGTGTCATTCACTTCCAGTTTATTTAGCAGAAAAAACACTTGATTATGCTTCTGATATTGCAAACTGGTATTTGTCATCATACTATTTTAATTTATCATTGTGATCATAAACACACTGCTTTGTAGAGCCAAGAGTTTTACTGTTACTGCACTTCTTGTCATTTATAGCGGATAATGAAATGAAAGTCTCATCATTCACAGCTAATAAGGTGTATGATAAGGCACCACAATATCATTTTAGCATCGGCGATGTGTGCATCCGTGATAGTCAGGATGTGCGATGTCTAAGGGATCGTTAATCTGTACGGACAAGACACCACGATTCAAAAACTCACAATTAAATAACATATTTCAAATCAGCAACAAAATCTCCCATAAATGTCGTTCCTTATGCTCAAACGGCATTAAAAAGGCTTATTCTTCAGGCTAGATGAGCCAATGCGCATGTGCAGTCCTAAGCGCGAGTCTCAGGTTTCTACGGGAACCGGAGCCTCTAATGACTTTACCAATCAGCGATTGGCTCTTTTACTTAGAAGGCGGGACATGGAGTGAACCATCTTTCTATATATATCCATCTTATTCCTGACTAGCCTCCTGCGTTTCTTATTATGGGTTGCACTTCCGGTTTGGGGAACTTCCATTATAAAAAGACTGAAACGAATCGTTTCAAATCATACAAATAAAGCTTATCCATCAGTTTGACTGAAAGAGCTGACAATTTTTCTTTCATGTTTTCACTTTCACTTCCACTTTTGTAGTTTTAAAGCAGATTATATTTATACGTAATTATATTTATAGTACAGCGAAGACTATGCAGTGTTATTTTACATTTTAGTATTCAATTTCCGTACCTGAACGCTGTTATAAAGATATAAAGCACTATTTAATTAATTTCTATCTTTGCTCTATTATATTTATCTATGCTTGTTGTAATTTGCTCATCTTCTGTGTATTCACTCACCTACAAAATCACCCAAACCATCTAAGAATGAATAATTCACAATATATATCGCAAAATATTGCAATGTCAGTTTTTTCCAATAATAATTGTGCAATAAGGGCAGTTCCAGGTGGTTTGTGAACGTTAAGTCACAATTTATCGCCACCTCCTGGTGTAATCATGTAACTACACATTATTGTGGCACTGAGCAATATTGCATTTGATTTCTGATTTGTTTGTTTTTTGCACGATAAAGATTTTAATTTGAACTAAAAGAGCCTAAATGAATGATAATCACATTAACAGTGATTAACAGTCATATTTAATTATGTTCGTGGGAATCAACCCCACTTCCGTGGAATGACTAGAATCACGTTCGACCTGAAGCGTTACTGATAGTTTCTCACACGATCTGATCTTCTTCTGAGAATCCTTAAATGTGTCTCAACCTGCAAACCGAAGCCGTAACTTCACACGCAGATTCCTGCACTGTGATTGGCTGAGAGTGAGGACAGCTGCTCCAGCAGCCAATCAGAGCGCAGCGCCTCGGGTTCCTCCATCAGCGGCCGCTGGAAATCAAACGCTGAGAGAAAGAAGTAGAGATAAAATAATAAATACTGAGAAACAAACGATGACCTAAAGAGAGGAAATAAGAGAAGAAGAGGAGTTTTGCAGCACAGGTAGGAATTATTTTACATTTGTACATCTGCTAAGAGCATGAAAACCAAAAGTTTAATGATGATACTGTGTCTTTAAATTTCTACAGAATACTTTTTATCCTCAAGTTCAGAAATACGTTTGCGTCCTGATGCTTTAAGATTCATTATCTGAAGAAACTAATGAAACGGCTTTCTCCAACAAATATGACAATATATAGAATATATAGAAAATGTATTTGGTAAATCTCAACATAAAAAGTCATAGCTAAATGACGTAGACCTATTAAATATGACATGAAAAGTATTAATTATGATGTACTAATACTGCCATTATAATAATAATGAGTTAAAATGTCGAAACTAAGAGATAAAAAGGTAAAATTGTGACATATGAGACCATTTTTACGTTATCTCATAATTATGAAGGAAAGAATCTAAATTATGGCATAAGTGAGATTACTGAAAATACTAATTTGGAATTATGCCTTTCTGTCATAATTATGACTTTTTATGTTTGATGTGCATGTTTATGTCTGGAAGTGTTTGCTCATCTGCAGATGGGTAACACTTTATAATAACTCACGCTATTAAGCATTAATTAAGCATTAGTAAATAGTCAATTCATCACTTATAAAGCATTAATAGACATTAGTAAGCTGTTTAATGCTTTGTTCTTGATTTATAAGCATATCTATGATGAGTTTAATAATTGCATTTTCATTCTTTATTAATGATCAATTCATCATTTCTAAATTATGCATTACATTATTCACAAACCAGTTATTTATGAGTTGTCAGTGGTTCATAAGATCATTTAGAAAGTGTAAGTAAATGATTAATAAAATATTTAAATATACATTTATGCATCTTATTATTTAGACATATAGTAATAGTTACTTAGTGTGTTAATAAATGCTTTATTAGTTACTTTGTGTGTTAATAAATGCTTTATTAACACATATTCCTAGTGTCAAAACTACCTCAGTACTAACTTTAAAACATTTTTAGGACAGCAGTGCAGATCACTGAACCTTTAAATCTCATTTATAAAAGCTTTACGAGGCATGAATAGTCGTCACTTTAGATGAGCTCACAAAAATAATAAACTGACCACTTCTTAATGTTTTATAATTACCTGAATTAATCATGAATTGCATTAGGAATATGTGTTAATAAAGCATTTATTAACACACTGAGTAACTATTACTATGTCTAAATAATAAGATGTATAAATGAATGTTTAAATAGTTTATTAATCATTTACTTACACTTCCTAAATGATCTTATGAAGCACTGACAACTCCTAAATAACTGGTTTTTAAATAATGTAATAATTTAGAAATGATAAATTGATTATTAATAAAGTCTGAAAATACAATTATTAAACTCATTATAGATATGCTTATAAATCAATAATAAAGCATTTATAGCTGTATTTATAAACTGCTTACTAATGTCTATTAATGCTTTATAAGTGATGAATTAACTATTTACTAATGCTTCATAGCGTGCAGTTATTATAAAGTGTTACCAATAGATGTTTAGAAAATGTCATTTGGCATCTTAAAGACGTCTATCAGATGTTTGTACACAGCAGATGCTTTCCAGGTGAAGTGATCTTTAACAGACGTCTTGCAGACATAGGTGTGCTATCTGGGATATCATTTTTTTTTTGACTTTTTAATGTCATTATTATGATTAACAGAAGCATTATATTTTTTGCTTATGTGGGGAAATTGCTTCCATATGTTTGTTTTGTATCACAGTTAACGAAGCACACTGTTGGAGAGATGAACAATCGCTCGATCGCGCGCTGGCTGAGTCAGATCGGACTGCCGCAGTACACCAGCGTCCTGGAGAAACAGTACTACGGCCTCGAGGTGCATGAGTTTGTGCTATATTCACTTTCTCCAGTTGATCTGAAACTATTTTCAACTGCATTTCACACAATCTTGTTTAATTATTACACATGCATCTTTTTATTAATTGAGAGAGGTTGTTTCAACTTATGTTTTTGAGTTAAAACAACAATTATACATGTTCACTTAACTTTCAGTCTAGTTGAGGACAACTTAAAATTTCTTGTTGTATGGACAATCTAGATATCTCTACTGAAATAAATAAGTTGAAATAACTAAATTCGCAAACATATATTTTTACAGTGCATGTGGAATATTTGTACTATTAAAATCATCTGTCACAGAGCAGATCGAGCAGTGAAATGCTGTGTGTGCGCAGGGTCTCCTGTCTGTGACTGACGAGGATCTCAGACTGATGGGAGTCGCAGATCCAGATCACAGAACAACCATCATAATGCAGCTTCAGACACAGCAGCAGAGAACACAGCCGGAGAAAGGTGAACACTCGCAGATCCACAAAATCACAGCTGCACAGTAAAATCCCCAGAGTTAAATCAACTCTGCTCAGAGTACATATGGTCCCTCTCTAAATAGTGTTAAAATAACACTGAAGCAGAGATAAAGTTAATGAGATAATTAAGCAATTAATAAGGCTGTGACTGAAGTCACTTGTAGTTCTTGTGTTTCTGTTTTCTTCAGTGATTCTGCTTGTTAACAGCAGGCGTTCATCACTAATGCACAATCATCAATTAATTAATTGTTTGATTATCTCATTAACTAACTCTGCTTTAGTGTTACTTTAACACTATTTAGAGAGGGACCACATGTACTCTGAGCAGAGTTGATTTAACTCTGGGGATTTTGCTGTGTAACAGGGAACGTTCTCAGAGGTTCTGGCAAGGTTCTCTCAACGTTATGGACAAACGTTCCTCCGGTAACCTTAATAGGGCGTTCATTCAGAGTTAAAAAATAACTAAAAACCGAACAAATTTACACAGTAAAATACCGTTTACAACTGAAACAGTAATATACCATAAAAACAATGCATTCTGGGTAATTTTTGTTATTTTAAGAAAAGAGGCTACTTTGCCGAAAATGACAAATAATATTACCCAGAATGCATTGTAATATACTGTAAAACAATGCATTCTGGGTAATATTTGTCGTTTTGTAGAAAGTATCCTATAGGTTACTTTCTTGTAAACGACAAATAATATTACCCAGAATGCATTGTTTTTACAGTATACTAATGTTTTAGTGGAAAACGCATGTTTTACTGCGTAAATTTGTTTATTTTTAGTTATTTTTCAGAATGTGGACTTTAATGATGTTCTCAAAACGTAAGCACAAAATATTATTTATACATCGTTATTTAAATGTTACTACTTGTTTCAGAACGTTCAGAGAACATTCAAATAACGTTCCCATAATGTTTGAGGAATGATCAAATGGAATGTTCCCTTAACGTTCGCATAACCAAGAAAACATTTTGAACGTTCAGATATGAACATTAGCAAAACATACATTCGTTGGCTGGACCTTGCACCACATAATGGCAGAATTGGTGCTTCCTCCTCAGAGAATATCTCCACTGGCACAATGAGCCGGAAATCAACGCTTGACCTGTTCAAAACCACTGACCTCTTCCGTCACAGCATTGTGCCAAGACTGCGTCGCCGTGACAACCAGAGAGTCTCCGCCTCCTGCCTCCAGCTCTGTGATGAAGACCACGCCCCCTCCAGCAAACTCAAACTCAGGTTTTTCATGACCACACCTTAATTAATTCATCCTACTTATTTATTCTGAGTAAAATTGGCTTTGGTGACTAACTTATTTATTTGTAGCCCCAAGTGAAGACTTGATTTAATTCGTAATAGTCAAATCAAAATATACATCTTCTAAAGAAGAGATAGAAGATCTTCCAAAAACTTTGACCTCAGTGAAAAAGTTTAGCAAGTTAGTGTTTTTCATCTATATCCAAAATCTTGGAAAAAAAGCATAGTATTTTAGCTGAAATGTCTTTGAATTGTTTTGTTGACATATATCTGGCACAACTTAATAGTGTGACTAGACTTTATTTCACACAAGTTTACTGTCAGGATTTTTCCCCCTTTCCTCCTTCGCAACATGTCATGGCTTTGGATTCTTGTGAACGCGCAAACGGTGTGAACGCGGCGTCTTGCGCAACGCGCGTGTCTCTGGCGGCGAAACGGGGCGTCGTCAAATCAAGCCGACACAGGTCTCACTCTGCCGCCGGAGATCGAGCAGGTTAGCCGGGTTGCGGGTTTTCAGGGCCTCGGGCTGCGTCACACAGGTGAGTGCGCGCGGAATGCGAGGAATGCGCGAGAGATAGCGGCGCGTGCGCGTTCGCGCGCGGGAGGAGCGGAGCGTGTGTGAACTCGTCAGCTGTGAGGGATAATCTGCTGGAGGAGAAGAAGAACACTCGGATCATGATCTCTCGATGAGGAACTCCAGAATAGGAATAGCTTTTATTTTCCAGGTAAGTTTCCGCTGGTTGTCCATGTTCCCGCAGGACTCCGTTAATGATTATCCTGCTGTTTGCGATGGGAAGGGCAGAGCTGCGGCTGAGACCTTTGATATGTGTGTTGGTAAAACAGAATTTGTTGCTCTAATGTCGATTTTGATATACTTTATTAAAGTAAGTAAGTATTCCTCGAAACAAGCTGTTCTGCATTAGCTAGTTTGATGCGGGTTGGTGAACTCAAGTTTGGGATTTCAGGAAACATTATGACTTTGGAAAACTTGAGATGTTTCACCGAGTATCTACATGGTACTTCATAAGCTATACTTTAATAACATAATGTATACTTTAATAATATATGTACTTTAATATATTAGTTTTAAATATTAATTTACTTCAATAAATGTAATGTAATATTGGTATTTATGGTTTTCCATGAGACTACATAAACAAAACAACATTAGACAAAAAACATGGTAATATATACAGTACAGTCCAAAAGTTTGGAACCACTAAGATTTTTAATGTTTTTAAAAGAAGTTTCGTCTGCTCACCAAGGCTACATTTATTTAATTAAAAATACAGTAAAAACAGTAATATTGTGAAATATTATTACAATTTAAAATAACT
>RJVU01004711.1:882371-901657 GCA_003731715.1 Anabarilius grahami | reverse complement strand
ACTTTAACAGTTACTGCAGTGCTATTGTGTATCTCACATCTGTGTGAATCATCTATTTGTCTTTTTTCTATCCATTTTGCCCCTATTTCAGCAACTGTCTATTACCTATTTACCGGTCTCTGAGATGGTGCAATTTCAAAGTTTTTTCTCTCACGTTTGGTTCTTCAAACATGACAAAGTGGGTCTCTGAACATGTGCACGTGCCTCACAGCTGTTGTCAAGGGTGAGTGCCGTATAAAGTATAGAAACTTACTGTACATTAAATATTTAGTGCTTATTTAAGGTATCTGATATAACAATGGGTCTCATTCGCTAATTTCTGTATTAAATCTGCATTTGAAATACATACAGATATCATGATTTAGAAAGTTTCATTTATATGTATTCCAAGTTTACTATAAGATCATGGGTACACTGTAAACATTTTTTTTTTTACTCTTAAATCAAGAAACATTCACCATGAAATCAAATTAGACAATTCTTATTTTTATGGAATATTGCAGTATTTATTATTGGATTTATTCATGCATATCATCACTTTTTAAACTTCAAGTGCCCTTGTATTCTTTAATCGAAAAGGTCTTAAATGAGTTTAAGCTTAAAACAAGAAAAATGAAGTGAGTTTAAGCTTAAAACAAGAAAAATATGTGCCAATGTGTAAGAAAAAAAAAACTTGTTCTCCCTCTACTTTGTTCATTTTTTTGGACACTATTGGCAGATATTTTTTTTGTTTTAAGCCTAAACTCACTTAATTTTGATACATTTTTCAGAAAGCAAGACTTGAAGTCATTTTGCTTCAATGAAATCATCTTGATTTCACAATGTTTAGACATTTGTACTAGAAAAACACCAAAAGTACATTTAACGAGTTTATAGCTTTAGTTTTATTAGTTTTTTTGAGAGTTTGACAGCACTGACCCTGAATCCAAAGCCCATAACATCCGTTTCCATGGCAACCGATCCCAGGACATTCCATGATGTCCAGAGGACACAATGCAGCGGGTTTGGCTGGGAGATGGGAAGGAAACGCCATCGAAATGCTATTTAAAAACACACCTCTGAATGTCAGTGATCTGCCGTTGCTTTACCTCGCTGTTCTCAGAGGTCTTTACTGTAACGGTGAAGTTATTAAACACAAAGAAGAGTTTATCGTAGTTTCGTACTATCAGAGAATCAGCGTTCCGAGCAGGAGGAGGGTGTGGTGGACGGAAACAGAGCAAGACAGTTTGACTTTGTGAGTGCATGTCCTGAAATTTGTCTGTTGATCATGCATGTTTTTATGCCGTACAAACATCAGCGTTTAGTTTTCATTGTTGTTGTGGCACAATTCTGCTGTATATATGTCATCAAGGCAACATTATTAACATTGTAACATTTTACATTGTAAAATAAATAAAATACATTAGGCAAGGCACAACAAGTGAATAGGGCAACATTTTAACTAATAGATATCCCTGTACTTTTTTCCAGTTGATTAATCACAAAACAATAAGACAAATTTTGCATTGCAAGTTCTGAAATGTTATGTTTAATTACGCAAATGAGGCATTAATCAATCATCTAATCAAATTATGCACTCATTTGCACTACTTTTTCAGCACATAAATCTGAACATTGGATAAAGCCAGGTTTAAAATTATTGTTTGAGTTTGTTGACATAGTAGAGTTAACGATTTTTACAGAGGGGATTTTGGATTTCTCTTTTTATCACTCCATAAATCAAAAAATATCATTTTCACCATGTTTTTAGGAATTAAACTGTTAAATATATATCAGGCGAATGATATATGAACAAACCCCACAGTAAAAACCTTCAGAATATAGATAAGAATAAAACTGTAAGTTTTGGTGTGTGTAAGTGATGCCGAAGTGGAGAAAAATCTCTTTAAAGATATGTATTGTAAATGCAAATACAGATGAAAATAGATAAAGTGAAATATAATAAACACTTAAATGTATATTTTTGATGGTTTCTTTCAACTAGTCTGAACAATCAAGCATACACCTCGAAATGGACCAATGTATGAAAAACAATGGATTTGCCTAAAATAAAAAAAAACTAATTTTATTCAAAATCATATATATAAAATCAAAATTTTATTTATTTATCTTTTTTTTTTTTTTTTGGAATAAAATTGGTTTATTTAGATGTTTTATTTTTATTTATTCCCAATATTTTTGACATAAATATAGTCAAAAATATTGGGACTGAATCAACTGGACCGGATCACATGAAATTGCATAATTGATAAAAGTGTATGCAAAATGCATGAATGTAAATAAATGTAAAAAATACAAATGAAAAACATAATTCTATTACTTTTTTTTTTTGTAAAGAAAGCTAAAGCATATATGTTGTGCTCTGTTTGGCAGCAGGAGGAAGAGTGTGTCGGCCTTCATCAGTCAGGTGAGTGTGTTACACCGGTCACGCCGTACGATTACGCTAACTCAACACAAAGCACTGGTCTGAGATTGTATTCTTCATTGTGTTATTGTGATGTTTCTGAAGGTGTTCTCGGGCGTGAAGGACATGGACTCTCTGAAGAAAGAGCTGGAGGAGGAACTGAAGCTCAGCACTGAAGACCTGAGGAGTCACGCCTGGTATCATGGACAGCTGCAGCGCGAGGTGCGTTACTGTGAGATACTGAGAAAAACTCAGAATCACAAAAGTATGTCAAGCCTTATTCCAAGTCTTCTGAGGTCATATGATGTTTTTGTGTGAGGAATAGACACAAGTTTCCATCAAAAACTGCAAACGGGTTTGAAACAGCATTTTCATTTTTGTAAGAACTATTCCTTTAGGTTTTCAATATTTTATGTTACAAACCCCCAAAAATGATCATGGGACATCCATCCTAAAATTCAAAAGGCATCGACATAATTTCTTGTATAAAGACTCAATTTATACAATGAAAAATAATTTTTATTGATATGTTTAAATTTTTTTTTTGTTAAGTTATGTTTTTTTTTCTATTTATTTATTTGTTTAATTGTTTATTGGTGCATTTATTTGTTTGGTTTATTTACTCTTTTATTCACTTAAGTTATTTATTTGTAATTCATTAATTTGTTTTAATTATTTATTTGTCTACTTATTTTATTTACTCATTTATTCACTTATTTGTTTTAATCTTATTTTTATTTATTTATTTTAGTTTTTTTTTACTTATTTTATTGTTTATTTATTTATTTATTTTACTAATTTATTTGTTTGTATTTATACATTTTTTATTTATTGTTTGTTTATCGATTTAATAAACAAATCCAGTTTTAAACCATTTGTTCTCTGTTCAAATTAAATAAAATCTACACAAATAAATCAAGATAGTTTATACTGTGCAGTGCTGTTCTACTGTAAATGACGAGTGTTCAATTACTGGCACGAAACCTCACTATCTGTTGATATCAGTGCATGCATTTGCTTAATAAGTGTGTGTGTGTGTGTGTGTGTGTGTGTAGGGTGCGGAGCAGCTGTTGTCTAGAGACGGAGAGTTTCTGGTGCGCGACTCCAGCTCCAGCGCAGGCGAATACGTCCTGAGCTGCATGTGGAAAAACCAGCCCATGCACTTCAAAATCATACGTGTCTTGCTGCGACCCAAACAGGTACGGCGTCCGTCTGAGCTTTTGCCCTGTGAACGAACGCTCAGATTCTGAGTCTGACTTGTGTGTGTGTGTGTGTGTAGGGTTACACCCGGGAGCTGTTTCAGTTTGAGAACGATCAGTTTGGTAACATCCCAGCATTAATTCGGTTTCACGTCGGCGGACGGCGTCCCATCTCCAATTCCATCGGCGCCATCATCTTTCAGCCAATCACGCGCACTGTGCCTCTGCGCATCATCAGCGAGCGACAGGCTGCGAGGTCGTCAAGCTCCTCCACTCTGCCACGAGGTCAGAGCAAGAGGCGGAGCCTGAGTTCCTCTCAGAAAGACACGCTGCAGGTGAACAACCTGCTCAGGTAAACGCACACAAACACACACAAAGTGTGTTTGAATTATGATTGATATTTTTCATAATTGCCTTTTTGTTCAAAATGTTGCAATAAAAAAAAGAACTGCGATACACAATCAGAATCAGACATATGTCTAACACACTGTGTGTATAGTTGTCATATTAACGGTGTTGTGTGTGTGTGTAGTCATCATAGTTGTGTGTTGTGTGTGTGGCAGGAGCGGCAGTCAGCCTGCTAATCTGGAGACAGTGGGGAGACCGTCTCTACAGTCCGCACAATCTGACAGCAACCTCCGCACAGGTACACACACACACTGAACATTTAAAAACTGATCTGAGATCTGATCATTACACAGATTGATTTTTTCCTGTTGTGCAGGTGTACCTCAGACCAGTCCGTCACAGGAGTCCAGCCCCGCCCCCATCTCCCTGGTGTTCCGCACAGGAAGTGAGCCTGTACTCAGCCCAGCTGCTTCCTGTGCCGCTCCGCCCAGTCAGTCGGGCCTCGGCGGCTCTCCTCTGCGCGGCTCTGATGGACAGCTCCATTCCCGAGCGCCGCCCAAACCGCTGCGAATCTCCATCGTTTTCACCCCGACTCAGTCCGATCCGGAATCTGATCCCGGTGGTCTGTACGGTGAGCTGGTGCCACAGGTGAGAGTTCATGAGCGCATGCCATCTGAAGTCCACATGACATCAAAATCAACCGTTTACTTACACAAATTACTTATATCAGTGGTACGGAGCCCCTTTGGGAACATAGTGATACAAACCCGATTCCAAAAAAGTTGGGAAACTGTACAAATTGTGAATAAAAAGGAATGCAATAATTTAGAAATCTCATAAACTTATATTTTATTCACAATAGTATATAGATAACATATCAAATGTTGAAAGTGAGACATTTTGAAATGTCATGCCAAATATTGGCTCATTTTGGATTTCATGAGAGCTACGCATTTCAAAAAAGTTGGGACAGGTAGCAATAAGAGGCCGTAAAAGTTAAATGTACATAAGGAACAGCTGGAGGACCAATTTGCAACTTATTAGGTCAATTGGCAACATGATTGGGTATAAAAAGAGCCTCTCAGAGTGGCAGTGTCTCTCAGAAGTCAAGATGGGCAGAGGATCACCAATTCCCCCAATGCTGCGGCGAAAAATAGTGGAGCAATATCAGCAAGGAGTTTCTCAGAGAAAAATTGCAAAGAGTTTGAAGTTATCATCATCTACAGTGCATAATATCATCCAAAGATTCAGAGAATCTGGAACAATCTCTGTGCGTAAGGGTCAAGGCCGGAAAACCATACTGGATGCCCGGGATCTTCGGGCCCTTAGACGGCACTGCATCACATACAGGAATGCTACTGTAATGGAAATCACAACATGGGCTCAGGAATACTTCCAGAAAACACAATCCACCGTGCCATTCGCCGTTGCCGGCTAAAACTCCATAGGTCAAAAAAGAAGCCATATCTAAACATGATCCAGAAGCGCAGGCGTTTTCTCTGGGCCAAGGCTCATTTAAAATGGACCGTGGCAAAGTGGAAAACTGTTCTGTGGTCAGACGAATCAAAATTTGAAGTTCTTTTTGGAAAACTGGGACGCCATGTCATCCGGACTAAAGAGGACAAGGACAACCCAAGTTGTTATCAGCGCTCAGTTCAGAAGCCTGCATCTCTGATGGAATGGGGTTGCATGAGTGCGTGTGGCATGGGCAGCTTACACATCTGGAAAGGCACCATCAATGCTGAAAGGTATATCCAAGTTCTAGAACAACATATGCTCCCATCCAGATGTCGTCTCCTTCAGGGAAGACCTTGCATTTTCCAACATGACAATGCCAGACCACATACTGCATCAATTACAACATCATGGCTGCGTAGAAGAAGGATCCGGGTACTGAAATGGCCAGCTTGCAGTCCAGATCTTTCACCCATAGAAAACATATGGCACATCATAAAGCGGAAGATGCGACAAAGAAGACCTAAGACAGTTGAGCAACTAGAAGCCTGTATTAGACAAGAATGGGACAACATTCCTATTCCTAAACTTGAGCAACTTGAGTCTCCTCAGTCCCCAGACGTTTGCAGACTGTTATAAAAAGAAGAGGGGATGCCACACAGTGGTAAACATGGCCTTGTCCCAACTTTTTTGAGATGTGTTGATGCCATGAAATTTAAAATCAACTTATTTTTCCTTAAAATTATAAATTTTCTCTGTTTAAACATTTGATATGTCATCTATGTTGTATTCTGAATAAAATATTGAAATTTGAAACTTCCACATCATTGCATTCTGTTTTTATTCCCAATTTGTACAGTGTCCCAACTTTTTTGGAATCGGGTTAGTAGAAAAAATGAGAGGAAATATAATGTAAGTCAGTGGGCCCAACCGAGATTATTAGTAGCATCAGATTGCAGAAGTTCTTTGTGTTTCATGTCGAGCTCAGTGTTTTTAAGAAACAGAAATCATAATTAGATTCCATGCATGACAGTAATGAAGACGCCGTTGACCTCACGCAGGTCCCCGTCACCATGCTGCCCAAAGGTCACGCGGCGCGCCTCCGCGCTCAGGAGAAGTGGACCAGTCGCGCGCGTCTCACCGAGACCAGCTTCGGCTTCCTGGAGGAGCAGAAGCTGGAGGAGGAGCGCAGAGAGAGCGAGGGGGGCGAGCGCGACTGGTGTTTCGAGCGGCCGCAGACCGAGACCACGTCCTGCTTCCGTCTGGATGAGTTCCGCTCGCTCCTGCTGCCGGACAACAACCGTCCGCTGGATCAGAGCGTCCTGCTGAAGGTCAAAGAGCTGCTGACGCTCAACGACCCCAGAACCACCGCACTGCACATGCTCAGCGTCAACTGCCAGGTTATTATCTATGAAACAGAGCCATTGAATTGAAATAAACTGAATAAAATACAAACAATAGTTGATAAACAATACTGTAATAACACACTCGCTCTGGCTCAGGTGGCGCGGGTCACGGGTGTGACGGCGGAGCAGAAGAGGATCATGGGAGTTGAGAGCGGTCTGGAGCTGGTCACGCTGCCGCACGGAGGTCAGCTCAGACAGGACCTGCTGGAGAGGTGTGTGTCGCCACGCTCACGCTGCTGTCATGTGATGCGTGATGATGTCATCATGATGCTGTCTTCCCATCAGGCATCACATCCTGGCTCTGGGCGTCGTGGTGGATCTGCTGGGCTGCACGGGGACGGTGGGTCAGAGGGCGACGGTGCTGCACAGGATCATCCAACTGGCGCAGGAGCTGCGCAACACCACGCAAGACCTGTACGCCTTCTCCGCCGTCATGAAGGCCCTGGAGCTGCCGCAGGTGTCCAGTTCACAAAATTTGGGCTCTACTAGAACAGTTTTTTCTGCTTGAATGTTGATTATTTTCCTCATATTCTCCATTGTTGCAGCTCCTCTCTTCCCAGTCTGTCAGTAACGCTCTGTTTAGTTCCTGTCTCTATGAAGCGCCTCCTTCTGAAAAGCACAATGTGCTCTGATTGGTCGGCTGGAGCAGTGTGTTGTGATTGGTGTTTGGGAAATGTCCCGCCCCTTACCATAACCGCCAGATTCATCACACTACTAACTAACTCAACCAGGCCCCGCCCCTTTATTATGCGCATTAATTATTTAAATGAGGAATATTGTGACGTGTTTGTTCAAATAGTTGTGATCTGTCTCAGAGGAAGATAAGAATCATGTCTTTGTGGCAGTTGTCCTGATGTTTAAAGAATAATTTTAAGAAGTCTTCACCACACAAATGGTTGACAAAAGCAAACATGCTCTAATAATATTTTGTGATTTAGGAGTCAGCACCCCAAAATGAGTAAACAAGTTCTTCATTCAGTAAATATGATGCAGGGCGCTGTAATTTTAAAAGGGACATATCATGAAAATTTGACTTTTTCTGTGTTTAAGTGTTATAATTGAGTCCCCGGTGCATCTACCAACCCAGTAAACGTGAGACATCCATACAGGTTTTGCACAAAAGATGAACATGACGGCACATGCTAGTGGATGAGTTGAATCAACTCCACAGCAACTACATAAATTTATCCACTAACCATTCAGAAACGTCCAGTTTCATTCTAAAAGTTGTAACTTCTTCCTGAGTCTCTCCATCAGTGTCGACTCCGGTTTGAACAATGTAAGGCTGAACACCGTTACTGACAATCCTCATTTTGGCTGCGTGAGATTCTCCAGCTTTGTTGTTGTTGGGCTGTTAAAGCTCCGCCCTTTTCTGGAAAGGGGGCGGGAGCAGCAGCTCATTTGCATTTAAAGGGACGCACACAAAAACGGCGTGTTTTTGCTCACACTCAAATAGAGGCAAATTTGACAAGCTATAATGAATAATCTGTGGAGTATTTTGAGCTGAAACTTCACAGACACATTCTGGGGACTGATATTACATCTTGTGAAAGGAGCATTATAGGTCCACTTTAATGTTATTAATATAAAGGTTACTCTACAGGTGGTCAGGCTGGAGATGACGTGGAGAGCGCTGAGACGCAATCACACTGAAAGCGCCGTGACCTTCGAAAAGAGCCTCAAGCCCTTCATGAAGTCCCTGAATGAGGGCGACGGTGAGTGTTTGTCACATAGCAATGGTTTCGTACAGCGAGTCTGAGGGAGTTTACAGCGAGTGTCGTGTGTCGCAGACGCTGTGGTGTCGGGCCCGCTGTCTCTGCCACACATGGTGCCGCTGCTGAGGCTGATGGAGGGCGAGGACAGCGTCGAATCCACCGACAGAGGCTGCCAGCTGCTCTACAACCTGCTGCAGTCGGCTCGCAACGCCGCGCTACACGCCAGCGACTGCGCGCGACACACTCACGGCCTGCTCTCCGGTACACACAGCTCTTTTTTTGTCTTGTCTGGTTGTTAATCGCTAAAAATAGCCAAGCATGTTTAAATATAGCCACAACTGCTCATACAATTTGTAAAACAAGTTGTTGCAACAATGAGAAAGTCACTAAATTAGGTGGCAAAATTCTCAAATTGGCAACATGCACGTAAAACATTGCGATGAACTGATGTCGCTCTCTTCCTCCAGCCGGATGGGAACCAATCCCGGAGCTGCTGGAGGTGTTTCAGACGGAGTTCGCCCTGCGTCTCTTCTGGGGACAAACGGGGGCAAAGGCCGAGCAGAAGGAGCGCTGGGTCAAATTCGACAGGATCCTCACGGTCCTCTCTAACAAACTGGAGCCGGATGGGGGCTCTGAAGTTTGAGCTGCTGTCGGCCTCTGCTGGAGGACACAGGAACTGCACCGTCATGGCCAGAGAAACAGGCTTATCCCAGCCATTTATTGTATATTTAGACTACAATAAATGTTAAAAAGACAAGACTAAAGCACTATCAGATGATAAAGGACTTTTAGACATCATGTGACTAACTGACCCACACACTTTAAAAGTCATTGTTTTAACACTGAAAAAAAAAAAAAAAAAATCACACACTTCACCTTCAGTTGGTTTACCTTGATGATGATGATGATGATGTTTCAAAACTGTGATTGTGTTCACACACTTGAGTGAGATACGCCCGCTTTCAGAGGCAGTTTATATGGAAAGAATATATTTTAGTTTCTTAATGAATTAAAATGGAAATTATATATCAATCTGAGTCTGCTTAGTTTACAGTCAACATGAAAGAAGATTCACACCCCATTTTATGTTCAAATTTTGATCCGACTCCTCTACACACTCACTAAAGTACCAAAAACACCACAGTAATACCCTGTTTTAAAACATTCTTGGTTTTAATTTAAAATCTAAATGTTAAACACCTTTGGGCCGATCACATGAAGAACCCAGAATTTTGTTATAAGAACGTTCTCTAAATATGCAGTGTTGGTTTTGGGAACATTAAAAACATCCAGTTTTAAATCAAAATTAAGTTGAAAGAATGTTTCAGGAACATCATACTAACCTTTAAACAACATTAAGGAAACTGAACATTTTCATGTTCTTGGAATGTTACAAATCAACGTTCCAACAATGTTGAATTTTAGATCAAAATTACGTTGAAAGAACGTTTGAGGAACGTTATACCTTTTAAAAACGTTCCTGTAACGTCAAGAAAACTGGACGTTTTTAATGTTCCCAGAACCAACACTGAATATTTAGAGAACGTTCTTATAACAAAATTCTGTTGCTGGGAATCTTCATCACTGCAACCTTTCATGCCAGAGATGTAATGCTGTAATCAACACTTTTCACGATTAGTTAACCTTGAGAGCTGTAATAGTAAAAACGTGCTAAATGTTTTCGAGAGAATTCCACATGTAATACTGAGCTATTTCAAATGGAAAGATGTCAGCCAATCACAGCAGTGGGCGTTTACACTGAAGTCTCACAGCAGACACGCCCCTTAAAACAGAGCGCTCAAATCAGAGGGATAAAATCAGGGTAGGAAAAATGCCTTTTATTTCTAAATTATGACCATTTTTGATGTAAAAATCATTATTATAATGCACCCCAGGAAACATTATAAAATTATACAAAATTACCAATTAATACCAAAGTCATTTGGATAGTAAATCAGAAGAACTGACTTACATGATTTATTCTTTCGCACACTTAAGAGAAAATGCATCTTCATTAATGTTTCTAAGACACTCGTTTGATCTTCATGCTGATGGATTTCATACTGACGGCATAATTCTTCCAGGTTGACCAAACAGCTCCAATGGCGTAATGAGTAGCATCTTCTCCCCATAAATACACACCGTTGGGGTTTGTGTAGTGACAGGCTTCATACCAAAATGCCCCGAGATACAGTTTGGCACAGTTCTTCTCAGAGGGGTCTTGGTCTTTGTCAAAGGTGGTGAACTTCTGATCATTATGGCGAGCAACACGTCACACTGCTCTCTGACAGACTGATTCGAAGATTTCCAAGATTTTAAACATTTACACATGTAAGCCTCATTTAAAAAATGAAAGCCATAAATTACATTTTCTAACTGAATGAACAGTCTGGACCCAAATTGACTACATTCTAAAAAAATACTCAAGTGAACTTTTAAAAAGATTTGAAATAAGAATATCTACACAAAGGAGTCCTACCTGCTCCTCCATCAGTGAATCCTGAAACACTCAACTGATATCCTGCACATTCACAATCCACAGAGAAGAACGAGTACAGAGCAAAACCTTTCCTTCCTTCAAAGTCCTCCAGATCCACTCTCAGCATGTACTTCCTGTTACGTGTCAGCTGGTGCATGTTCTCCAGCCCTGTTCACACACACACATGAAGAACATGTTCAACCAAACACATGATCATCCACACAAACGGACACTCACTGTGAGATCTTACCCAGCCAGTATTCGCTCTCCACATTCCCAAATCCTCTCTTGTACTGATTCCACGGCCGATAGAAATTCACACTGCCGTCCATTCTCCTCTGAATCACCTGTGATGGGTTTATATAGAAGATATGATTCATAATGAATGTTCTGATGTGTGTTTAATGATCTACAGTCACATTCGTACCGTCCATCCTCCTTTATCTTCATCATTCCCATCTGAGATCATGTGACAGTAAACCCAGACAGGAAAGCCACCTGCTGGATAGATGGAGTAAATCCCACTGACTGTTTGTCCTGAGTTGTAGACGTCAGAACAGTCGAATGGCATTAATGTACAGTCACGCCCCAAAACAACTGTTAGAAGAGCTGCCAAAAACAGTATAATCTACAAGAGACACAGAGAGAAAAGTGAACATGTTTAATTAAAGTTAAAGTGAAGTTAAATGTGAATCAGGAGTTCAGAGCAATTGACACAATAAAGGAAGCAGATGAACTTACTGCCATCTTCTGAATCTTTCCTCAGTAGTTCACAGAAAGAGATTTAATCTAGAAAGTTATATAAACATTTTAATTTTATGCATATTTTTAATACGTTTATTTTCTGAAAGTTGTATAAATGTCAGAATGTTCTGTTAAGTGAAGAATAAAACAGTAACTCACCGTTTGTGTTGTTCAGTCTGACGCAAACACTCTTTATATATCTGTCAGATTCTCAAGCTCCTCCTCTGTGTGTTTATCTAAATGTCCATTATGAAGCTCTAGATGCCTTGGTAAATATCTGTTGGAAAAGAAAAGTTCATACAACATAAATTAAATGTATATTTTCAAATGTTAAACATGGAAATGGACCACAATAAGGAAATCGTTTTCACAAGGAGAAATCTACATTATGTTACAGTGTGTGTGTCTGGCAGATGGAATTCAATTATTTAGTTTATATCAAGCTTGTTTAAAAAAAAAAAAAAAAAGTCTATACAATGTTTCATATTCACATATGCAGGGTTATAGGTAAAAAAATTGAAAATTATTTTCCTTTAAACTAACTACATACCAGCAAATCAAATAGCCACGCTGTTTGTGTCTCTCAGAAATCAGAGCTTTGTCAAAAGTAGGCTAATACATCAATAAAATACTGCATCATAAACATTTTCTACTATTTGCGAGATGATATGATAGACGATATGATACACAAATGGGTGAAAACTCTATGAAATGAGCAGTGCGTTCGTAAATCAAATAGCCACATTTCTCTTGGTCTCTCAGAAATCAGCTTTGTCAAAGGCTGCTAACTGAAACACTATCACACACACTTTCTACTGTTCGATGTCTATTTAAATATTTAAAACAATGTACAATATGATAAATTAATGAGTGCAAACTGTATGAATGAAATGAAGCATGATAGCAAATCAAGACAAATGTAGGACTACAGGCTATTTTTTTCCGCAGCCAAATGCAGCATGCCGGAGATCTGGCACTGTGCCGGAAAACTTTAAGCTCTGTTTACTGTTTTACAATACAATATATAATTTCATGAAAGACTCAAAGGGCTAATGAGGAACAGAGCAAAGTTCTTCCGAGAAATCATCCCATACTAAAACTCAAAGCAAACAAGACATTTATTACAAGTTCTAATCTCTTCAGTCCAGCAATTCTTCACAGACATGACACTGTTAAACTTGCAACAGTGCAAAAGCTTTTGTGTTACAGAATTTGGGTTTTATTTATTTAAACAAAGGGTTTCCTAAAATAACAGCAAAGGATTGGGATCTGATCACCCCAAGGGCAAATACATTGAAAAGCACAAACATTGGTTCTTATTTGGGTTTACGTTGTCATTCTGCTAAAATCAGATAAAACAGAGACCAAATTTTAGTCCAACGCCGTGGTACAATGAGCACACTCGGGCCCTTAAGAGAGCAGACAGAAAAATGGAGCGCAACTGGAAGAAAAAAAAAACTAGAGATTATTCGCATTTCATGGAGAGAGAGAATGATTGAGTACAGAAAGGCCTTAAAAACTGCTAGATCTACTTATTTGTCAAATTTCTTAGAAGAAAATAAGCACAACCCTAGGTATTTATTTGATACAGTGGCTAAATTAACAAGAAATAAAGCTTCAACTTCTGATGTTTTCAAAGAGCACAGCAGTAATGACTTTATGAACTTCTTTACTTGCAAGATTGATAATATTAGAGAAAAAATTATAACCATGCAACCGTCTACTACAGTATTGTGTCAGACAGTGCATTGTAGTGTCCCTGAAGAAAAATTCAATTCATTTACTGCTTTAGGAGAGGAAGAATTGTCTAAACTTGTTAAATCATCAAAATCATCCGCATGTATGTTAAACCCTATACCGACTAAGCTATTGAAAGAGATGCTTCCAGAGGTCATACATCCTCTTCTTAATATTGTTAATTCATCTTTATCACTAGGATACGTACCAAAAACTTTTAAGCTGGCTATTATTAAACCTCTTATTAAAAAAACACAACTTGATCCTAGAGAATTAGTCAATTACAGGCCGATTTCAAATCTCACTTTTCTGTCAAAAATACTAGAAAAGGCAGTTTCATCACAACTATGTTCCTTTTTAGAAAGAAATAGTATCTGTGAGGATTTCCAGTCAGGATTTAGACCGTACCATAGTACTGAGACTGCTCTCATTAGAGTTACTAATGATTTGCTCTTATCATCAGATCGTGGTTGTATCTCTCTATTAGTGTTACTGGATCTTAGTGCTGCATTTGACACTATTGATCACAACATTCTTCTAAATAGACTCGAAAACTATGTTGGCATTAGTGGAATTGCATTGGCATGGTTCAAATCATACTTATCTGATCGTTATCAGTTTATAGTAGTAAACGAAGAGATGTCATATCGATCACAAGTTCAGTGTTGAGTACCGCAAGGCTCAGTACTAGGTAGGCCTGTCGCAATAATCAATATATCGACTTATCGCGCAATATATGTACATGACCTCAATTTTTGGTGACACGATATATCGCCCATTATATTTACATGATAATGAATGTCACCAACATTTTGCTGCATATCTGCAGTTCCTACAAAGAGCAGTCATCGACAGTTCAAGTTCAGTTTATTTATATAGCATTTATAAAACAGTCACACAAATGACCATAGTGCTGTACAGAGGTTCAGAAGGAAGAAGTTAAAGATATATAATCAACAAAGCTAAAACACAGTTAAAAAAAATAAAAAAATTCCAAGTTACAGACACTTAACAGCATAAAAACACAGCAAGCACCATAAAAGAAGATTAATTATAAGCCATGAAAAACAAGTAAGTTTTTAGGAGAGACTTAAAAGAGACCTAATTTCTAAAGGCAGATTATTCCACAACCGACAGGTGAAAAAAGGGCGTTTTTGAGGAGTAGTGTTTTCCTGACAACTACAGATAGTTTGGAAAAACAAATCCGAATGCTCTCAATTTCAAAGCCGCAATCCACTGTTCCTGTGCAAATATAAATGTATTTGTTCATACGGACATCTGACTGCTAAGTAGGGTTTGTGTTTTCAGCAATAGTGCACCTTTAGGTGGAAAAATCCGTAAATGGAAAATCTCTAGTGCCTTTTGTGCATTTGCAGTTTTTTTTTTTTTTTTACTTGTTACTTTGCACTATTTTAGAAAATGTTTACCAAGTTTTGTTATTTAGGATATTACATTTTTTGATCCTTCATTTCCATGATCTAAAAAATTAAATGGTTGTTGTCATTTGAAAGTGTGTAGGCCTACTTGCATTACTATGCTGTTATATTATGATTATATATTCAGTGGCATAAAATAGTCTTAAAGTGACAATATTATCGCTTATCGCAGTTATTTATGGAACAACATATCGCACAACAAAAAGTAGTTTTCGTGACAGGCCTAGAACTAGGACCGTTGCTTTTCACTCTGTACATGCTACCCTTGGGAGATATCATTAGGAAGCATGGCGTTAGTTTTCACTGTTACGCTGATGATACTCAGCTCTATATTTCCTGACAAAACTTACCAATTCGCTAAATTAACGGAATGCATAGCTGATATATAAAATTTGATGACCAGTAATTTCCTACTACTAAATTCAGGAAAAACAGAGATTCTAACTATTGGACTAGAAACTTCTTCACATAATAACCTAGAATACTGTCTAAAGGCAGGTGCACACTGTGCGATTTTGGTCATGATTTGGTCTGAGAATCCTAAAAGATTATAGGCTAAAATCTGTAGTCTTTGATCGTTAGTCAAGACACGTTAAAAAAGGACGCATGCATGAAAACTTGTCCGGAGTTTTACATCATCAACCCATACACTTTGAGTCCCATGTGTAATGCAGCTCACTGTCACGAACGCGTGTGGGTTGATGATGTAAAACTCCGGACAAGCTTTCATGCATGCGTCCGTTTTTAACGTGTCTTGACTGTAGCACAGTCTGACATAAATGACAGCTATGATCCCACAGTGTGACATGAGGATCATGTTCATACAGTCTGACAAGCAACAATCGTAAATGACTATTATAAATCGCACAGTGTGCACCCGGATTAACACTTGCAATATGCTTTATAAACACAAATGATCGCCTTGCAAGTGGTTCCGCCATTCAGCTTTCCGTATTCTTCAAAAAGCTTACGCTGTATGTCCTACGCCTTCCCTGTTCAACTTATGGAATTAACTCGGCGCCAGTTCTATTTTTCCCATAAGTAGAATAGGGAAGGTGTAGGACATACAGCGTAAGCTTTTTGAAGAATACAGAAGTGCGGTTTTGGCAGAACCACTTGGAACCTTTAAGAAGAACTTTGAACTTTGCACTGTGTAATGCATCAAAACTCAATGTGAGGCAAAGGAAAGGCATCTCGCTTTGTCTTTGAATTGTCGTAATCGACACACAATCTGAGACTTCCATCTGTTTTTCTTACAAGCACTATTGCAGGGCTTTTGACCCCTTTCTTTAGAAGCTTAGTGATATGCTCCCTGACCTCACCATACTGGGTTAGTGGGATTCGCCGGTAAGGCTGAGAAATTGGCACATCATCTACCCGATGGATCTCATGCTGCACTTTGTCAGAAAACCCTAGTACTTCATCGTCCAGTGCGAACACATCCACATACCTCTAAAGCAAAGCTTTAAGCTCCACCTGTTGCTCAGCAGTACCACCTAACTGTAACTTGGCAAGAAAGTCTGTCAAAGGATTCGCCAATACCTGTCTCTCTTCTGTGGTTACACTTATCTCTTCCACTCCAGCTGAGATTCTCTGGAACTTCACCTCTCAAACCTCAGTTGGACTTAAGGATTCAACAGGACAGAGAGTACCTACCCAGCTGAGTACAACTTGTACTGGAAACAATGGTTTTACAGTGTACACAAGGGAAGGTACCACGATCAAGCCCCTGGGTAAAGGTGAATTTCCAAGCTCCAACAGTTTCGTATGTGCACTGTGTCTTTTCCAGCTACCCGTGCAACAAATCGGTTCTCAAGTCGACTGGCACTTTTGCTGGAAAGCATCTCTCCAGTCAGACTGCAACTCCCCTCCAAAGGTGGGGAGTCACTGAGTGTGAACTGTCTGCATCTGCCTATGATATTCATGCCGATGAGAGCTGGCACAGCAGAGGAGCTTTGTGCATCCCGGACTACTAGAAAATCACACTCTGGCAGGATGATACCCATAGTTTCAACTGGTAGCTCAAGATAATAAAGGTACAGCATGTCTAAACCATTGGTGGCAGTACTTTTGAGCCAACCGGATGTGGAAAGCATATCATCTTTGGAGTGCGGCATCTCTCATTCCTTCAACGAACTGGTTTTGTAAAGTGGCATTCACATTTGGAACAATGAGAAAATCACTAAATTCGGTGGCAAAATTCTCAAATTGGCAACACTGACAAACATACATGTAAACATGATGAAGATCTAATTGGCTGGCTGACCTGTCGCTCCAGCCGGATGGGAACCAATCCCGGAGCTGCTGGAGGTGTTTCAGAAGGAGTTTGCCCTGGGTTTCTTCTGGGGACAAACGGGCCCGAATTTGACAAGAAGTGAGGCAAAATTTGCTACTTATCAGATTGTGTTTTTTTAACGACTACACCTACCCCAACCCTAAACCTACCCTTACAATAATGCAAATACAGTAATTAACTGACCCAATATTAATGTGCACATGCCCAGTATACGTTGTTGTATCCCTTCTAGTCTTTACCAACAAACTGGAGCCGGATAGGGGCTCTGAAGTTTGAGCTGCTGTCGGCCTCTGCTGGAGGACACAGGAACTGCACATGGCCAGAGAAACAAGCTTATTGTCTAGTTAATCTACAATAAATGTTAAAAAGACTAGACTAAAGCACTATAAGATGATAAAGGACTTTTAGACATCATGCGACTAACTGACCCACACAGTTAGCAGTCTTCTTAAAACGTCATTGTTTTAACATTTAGAAAATCACACACTTCACCTTCAGTTGAAGTGAAGTGAAGTGACATGTGGCCAAGTATGGTGACCCATACTCGGAATTTGTGCTCTGCATTTAACCCATCCAAGTGCACACACACAGCAGTGAACACACACACCGTGAACACACACCCGGAGCAGTGGGCAGCCATTGCTGCGGCGCCCGGGGAGCAGTTGGGGGTACGGTGCCTTGCTCAAGGGTCTCACCTCAGTCGTGGTATTGAAGGTGGGGAGAGCGCTGGACATTCACTCCCCTCACCGACAATCCCTGCCGGACCTGAGATTCGAACCCATGACCTTTGGGTTACAAGTCCGACTTTGGGACCTTTGGGTTACAAGTCCGACTCTCTATCCATTAGGCCACGACTGCCTTGGTTTACCTTGATGATGATGTTTCAAAACTGTGATTGTGTACACACACTTGAGTGAAATATGCCCAATTTTAGAGGCAGTTTATATGGAAAGAATATATTTTAGTTTCTTAATGAATTAAAATGGAAATTATATATCAGTCTGAGTCTGCTTAGTTTACAGTCAACATGAAAGAAAATTCACACCCCATTTTATGTCCAAAAAGTACCAAAAACACCACAGTAATACCGTTTTAAAACATTCTTGGTTTTAATTTAAAATCTAAATGTTAAACACCTTTGGGCCGATCACATGAAGAACAATGCTATAAACAAAGTTTAAGTAATCGCTCTAACCAAAGGCCCGTTCACAACAAGGACGATTAGAATAGAAAAAATTAAGAATAGCAGATTTTACAACTATAACAACATCAACACAGAGGAACGATATATTGTTTGAACGATGAAAACACTGACTGTCAATCAGAATCCATCCTGCTCCAGTATTTAAAATGGCAGACGACGTACACAGAACATTTTCAAGGGTTTGTAAAGTAGACAAATTTCTATGAAAAAAGTTACTGAAACATCTTTAGTTATCGTTCTTCTTTTTGTAAACTGGCATAATAAAAGAATAGCAAAACAACTATAATCATAATTAGAGGAACACACTTTAAAAGAGGTTTTTTTTTCATCCAGCCGATCAACGGTAAAACATTGACAGCCAATCAGAATAAACAGAACATGATTGTGCGTCGGTGTAGCTAACAGCTAACAGTAACAGTTATTCTGGTGAACAGGTGATCTTTTATCACTGTGGCACACAGCACCAGAGTCAAACGTTTGAGCACACATGACTGTTCTCAATGTGATACGAAGACTTCTGCTCACATTGCAATAATTAAACAACAGGAAAAGACAATGAACATGATCTTTAAAACTACAAATGCACAGAAAATCACCAGCAGAAACATACTGAGAGAAAAGAAAGAGAACAAAAAAATGTGCAACATGAAAGTAAAAACACTCCCCCTAATAATATAAAAACAAACGAGTATATGGAGTGACCGGGTCACATGATATCAGTTAAGGCAGCTGATCAGATGATCTGGATGTAGGACGCCGGCACATATCCCACATCTCCATTGGCTCTCTGAACTCGGACCCAGCCGTCGCCCTGATCCTCGTCCATCAGACTCAGCTGCTCGCCCACCCGCATGGACACGGCA
>RJVU01004711.1:786297-882303 GCA_003731715.1 Anabarilius grahami | reverse complement strand
TAGAGGCTCATGGACCGGCTGGATTTGCTCTCTGTTGGGTGAATCAGACCCGCAGAACGAACAAAAGTGCAACAGACTCTTTTCACGTTTCTGTGGCTCTCTAAAGCAGAAGTGGTCATAGTTGGGTGAACTTCTACAACAAATATATTTGTGTTCCCAGCTGCCCCGAATGAAAAACAACAGTGCTTCAATGACTTTCCAAAAGAGGAACGAAATATTGAGATATTATGTTAGTCAGAAGAGAGAAAGATGTCAAATTTGCAGTTGTATTAGAAATATTCGTTAGTTTTCTGTAATTTAATGCAAAGGTAAGAAGGTAAGAAAAAATCATGCTTTTGTAAATCATAAATGACAAATTATTACATACCAAGTCATTTGCATGAGATGAAAAGTCAAAATTATGACTTAAAATGACAAAATTAAGACATAAGAGGACAAAATTATGATGTATAAAGTTATATTTATGATTGTCATATTTATGAGAGAGTGCCATTATTTTGACTTTTCAAATCATATTATGTTAAGTTGATATTATTACGTAAAATGATAATTAAGACAGAAAAAGTCAAAATGATGACTTAAAATGACAACTGACAAAAAGTTGAAACTGACATTGTCATAATTATAATATAAGTTGAAATTATGACACTATTTATTAGATGTTAAGTTGAAATTATTACTTAAAATGACAATTGAGACAAAAATAAAAAAAATGAGATAAAAAGTCAAAATTATGACTATTTATTGAATGAAAAGCTGAAAGTATTACTTAAAATGTCAATTAGGACAGAAAAAGTCAAAACTGACATACCAAGTCAAAATTATGGCTTAAAATGACATAAGAGGACAAAATTATGACGTATAAAGTTATATTTATGGTTATCATAATTATGAGATAGTGTGCCATTATTTTGACTTTTCAAATCATATTATGTAAAGTTGAAATTATGACTTAAAATGACAACTGACAAAAAGTTGAAACTGACATTGTCATAATTATAATATAAAGTTGAAATTATGACACTATTTATTAGATGTAAAGCTGAAAGTATAACTTAAAATGACAATTGAGACAAAAATAAATTATGAGATAAAAAGTCAAAATTATGACTATTGGATGAAAAGCTGAAAGTATTACTTAAAATGTCAATTAGGACAGAAAAAGTTGAAACTGACATACTAAGTCATATTTATGAGATAAAAGGTCAAAATTATGGCATAAAACCACATAATTAGACATAAGACAACATTATGACATACTAAAGTTTAAATTATTACTTTAAATGACAATTAAGATTGTCAAGTCAAAGTCAAAGATGTGACATATTTATGATGAAAAGTCGAAATTGGCATATTAAGTCATTAGATGGTCAAAATTATGACTATTTATTGGATTTAAACCTGAAAGCATTACTTTAAATGACAATTAGGACAGAAAAAGCTGAAACTGACATACTAAGTCATATTTATGAGATAAAAGGTCAAAATTATGACATAAAAAGTCATAATTCTGTCATAAACACTGAAAGGTGTGTCTCATCTCTCATTGGCTCTCTGTTGGGTGAATGTGAATCAGTGTGACGATCAGAACAGAAGAGAAAGAGGAGAAAACACACAGATCTCACCGTCAAAGTCATAGAGCGCTTTACACTGTCCGACGGGAACGTCCACGTCAAAGTCCTCATCAAACCCGCACTCATAGATGTTATCTGACGGAGACACGCTGGACTCGCTCAGCACAGCGATATACTCCGAACTACAAACACACATGCTGACACGTCAAAATGATACTGTGACACACGTTACAAATGACCTTAGAAGTGTTTTCAAAGCACACACACACGTTTGATGACGGACTGACCTGGCAGGAGAGAACTGCAGCGTCCCGCCGCCGGCTTCAGTCAGCTGAACCTGAAGAACATACATGTGTTTAAATGTGTTTATACAGCACTTTATACAACAACTTCACAATAATGAACAGATGCAAACCTCAAATATGAGACGAATTCTGCTGTTCAAAGAGAATAGAGTCATTATTGAGATCAATTCAGTTCATGTCTGTGCCGTTGGATCAGTAATATTACAGAATATGAAGTGTGTAAATACCTGATATTTGCTGAGCTCTCCTCTGAGTCTGGCGATGTTATGAGCGGTCTGTGTGATCTGAGGCTGAAGGCTGGACGGGTCTCCGAGCTGCGAGTTCTGCTCATAAACGCCCTTCATCTTCTTCAGAGCCTCGCTGCCGGACGGACAGACAGACGGTGTTAAAGTGGATCAGATCGTTTCACAGAAACAGGATCAGTTAGTGTAGCTGGGTTTACATGCACGGTTTTAACCCGATTACACTTAATAAGCCGATAAACGCAGATAAAATGCACTAGTCTTCCCTATTGTGATGTATATCTGAGTGAAACGCTTCACAAACAAGAACAAATGTAGGGCGGGGCTTGATTTTGTCTGTGGGGAATTGATTGAATGGTTGTGGTTTGCTATTGGTGGAACATTTTGACACTACTAGGGATTTTATTCTTTTAAAAACATCTTGTGTAAACTTTCCTGTAGCTCAGTGGTTAGAGCATGGCACTGCCAAGGTCATGGGTTCGATTCCCAGGGATTGCACATACTCCGATACAAATGTATAGTATAATGCAATGTAAGTCGCTTTGGATAAAAGCGTCTGCCAAATGCATAAATGTAAATGTAAATGGGTAAAATTAATCATTCCAACCTCTGCTCCGTCTCTCTCTGAAGCTCCTTCTGTACGTCATCCATCTTCTCCTGCAAACGTCTCCGTCTCTGATCCGGAGGAAGACGAGAGAAGTCCTCCGCCAAAGATGGCTTCACAAACAGATGTTAATAAATTTGCGTGTACGTGCAGTTAGTGAACAAAAGCCCATTAGAAATGAAGCATGAGATGATTCTGAATACTGTGAGAGTCAATGCTGACATCAAACTACAAAACCACATGTCCACAGTCATCATTCACTGGGAAACGTCTTTAAATGAGTACAAACAGGTAAATGTCATGCAGGGAATAAAGCTGCTCACCGTACCATGTTTTTATCAGGAGACGTCACCTGAAAATTCAAACACATTCACAGATGTAATATACACTGTATGTTTCAAAGGGCTGAAACAAAATGTGGAGATATGCAGATGTCTCTTCATCTAGTGTGAGACGTTCACAGACACCGAGATGTGTGTGTACCTTGTTTTTCTTGAACAGTTGTTTGATGCGGACTTTCGGCAGGTGCGGCACGTTGTCAGACGCGGCAGGTTTGACTCCCTGACTGTAATCCTCAAACTCCACGTCAGCAGGGGGCGCCGCGCCTGATCTATACTGCTCTATGAGAGCCTGCGTGTCCTACACACAAACACATCACAGGTCAAATCTGTGTGCTTCTAACTTCAATCACGTATCAGATCTCTTCAGTCGTTTCTCCTAAACAGAAGAGGTTGAATAGAAACTTGTTTCTCGTTAGATTACTGGAGTCGTTTTCTCAAGAGTCTCCTATAGAGTCTCAAACTGTGCTCAGAGTTTAAAAGACACCCAAGTCTGCCGTAAAAACTTTTCTCGTCAAATGCTGCTCCATTTATGCTGTGGAAATAGACAACCGATATTCAGAAATGTGATATATCACGATAATGAATATGCACAATATTGTTATCGTGGGCACTTCAAAATACCGTAAATAATAATTTATTACTAATTAATAAAATATTTATAATGCACTTAAGAATACTTTCAACATCAATCGTATAAAATGCACAACACCGCTGTATTCTGCGTCAAAGTGCACGTTCACTCTCTGAGAGCAGATGGAGCAGCAGAAATGCAGCGGTTACCCCGGAAACCCTGCAAACAAAGCAGCTGCACTGGTAGAGTTTTTAAAATACTTCAAACAGCCATTCATTTTTTTGTAATCTCAATGTTGTTCATCACAGCACCAAATACCTAAAGACTTAATAGGCTATTTATTTTCAGACTTAAAGCATTTTTATATTTTGATCTGGACTACAACATGCCCTAATGATTACCAAACTGACAATGAAAAATACTTATAAAGCATTAATTATTCTTAATGTTACTAATTTTACTTTATACATTTTTTGTTAATTGTATTATTGTATTTAAACATTCAGAGTTATTTTTGTTATTATAAAGAGTTCTTAAAACTGTTATACTATCACAACACTTTTTTTGCAACTTATTTTAATATCATGATAATACCGTATACCGTGATAAAAGCTTCAGCAATTAATCCCAACATGAAAATTTGATACCGTCACATGCCTATATGTAAATATTAACATTATAAATAAATATGTACACACTTGTTTCTCGTCGATCTTCCTCCCGGCGCTGATGATCGTGTCCAAACACTTGTTGATGTTGGGCAGGATGTTCTTCTCGGTTTCGGAGAACTGCACATATCCGCCGGCCAGCAGCCGGATGCGCCGCTCCTCCAGCTCCTGCAGCTTCTGTCAAACACAGACAGGAAGTGTGAGATATTGCGTTCAGATCGACTCTCTCTCGGTCAAACCACAGGATGACGTACCTTAAACACGGAGGGAATCTCTGAGTGGTACAGGTTGTTTTGTTCCTTGTTGTATCTCTGGAGTTGTGAAGCGTACTCGTTCTTACTCTCGTCCGCGATGTGGACGCGAGCGTGTGCGTGCTGTTTGGCCTGAAACACACACACACACACACGTGATGCATCATCAAACCCACAGCACAGGAGATATGAAGTTTGTGGGGTTTCTTGTACCTTGTCCACGTCTGCTTTAGTCGAGTTTATGTCCTGCTGCACTTTCTCTGTTTGCTGATTGGCCTTTTCTGCTTCTTTCCATTCCTTCTCAAAACGCTTCTTACTCTGGTTAGAAATCGATCAATCAATATCAATCAATCAATCAGTCATGAAGTGATCTGCTGCAGGGATGTGTGTATGGAGGCTGAAGTACAGTTTTTTTGTCATTAAAAAAAATAAAAATGAAAAAAAAAAAAATAGTTAAATTAAATAAAAACTTAAAATATATTATAACTCAAAACAAACCAAAATATAAGTTGATCCACAGTATATTGTAAATGTTTTGAATATTATCGCATGTTCTGAATTACTCACATGTATAAATGACAAGAAATCAGTCAGTCATGATCACATCTAGTGCGAAAACATCATATTAAATATTGTTTGTTTGTGTATGTTTGTACACCATATATGTTTTCATGTTTTTCTATTATTCTTAAAGAAAAATAATAGTGCTGTCAAAATTAGTGTGTTAATATTTTCAGTTTAACGCATTAAATATTTTACGCAATTAACGCAGCATTCGATTTTTCCGTCATAATTTGTCTAGCGTTACATTATATGATCACGCTCTTATTCACACAAATGCTTTTAAACCATTCAAGCACCACAAGACAAACGAGAACACGCTGTCTGTGAATATCGTGTCATGTGACACACAGAAAATAGCCGTTTTGTCGAGTATCCTCATAAGAGCAGTCTTAAATGAGTTTAATAACGTCTTAAATGAACTTAAAGAGTTGTGAGGAAATGAGACGCATGTCATGTTCGGCAGCAGCAGCTCTTAAAGTGACAGCAGCCTAATAAACCAGTTGCTGTGATGATGTCATTAATGTTCATCAAAGAGAACAGAGAAAACTGTAGCTTTAATATGGATTAATCTATATTTCATTTATAATTTATGCAGTAAAGACTGTAAAGTGTTTGAAAACTTTATTCAATTAATGGATATTTCCTACCTGTTAGACAGTATATGGCATTTATTATAATGGGTTTATGTGAAGATTGTTTTAAGTTCACTTAAATTAAAAGTAATTATTTTCAAGTCTAATAAATGTTGAAACTGATAGCTGTCTATAATTAATGTTTTTCATAGATTCATCAGTACAGTATTAGCATCAGTGATCTTCATTCATAAAAGATGCCATTCAACAAATATTCAAAGTATGTCTTTAAATTGTTTCTACATTAATTTGGACAATAACTGTGAAATTATTGCAATATAAAAATATTTAAAAATCCAATGTTTTAATTGCAATTAATTACAGAAAAAATAATTAGGTTAATATTTAAAGATTTTTAAATATTAAAAATTGATAGCGCTAAATTTTAAACCTAACTGGCTAAAATTGAAACTCAACATTTCATTACTAGACTAAAATAAAAATAAGCAGAAATTAATTTAGTTGTTCCATCCACAGTATATTGCAAATATTTTAATAACCTGATATTTTAATAACCTGTTTCCATACCGTAAAACATATTTACTGCTATAATTTTATAAATTATCCTAAATAATAAAACTACTGCAAACCAGTGTTATTTTAGTATCATTGAGACACTACTATATGAATTTTTGTTTTGTTTTAATTTTTGCTTTAATTTTGCGGGGTTTCCGGGGTAACCGCTGCATTTCTGCTGTTCCATCAGCCCCCTCTGCTGTCAGAGAGTGAACGTGCACTTTTATTCAGCGCGTCTCTTTCACTCGTGGGCTTGTTGACATCTGAGCGCGTCCCTTTGATGCAGCATACAGCGATGTGCATTTTATGGGTTGATAAATATTTTAATAATTGGTAATAAATTATTATTTATGGTAATTTCCTCACAATCTCCAGCTGTTTGAAGGTTGTCTCCAGGTTCTGCTGAGCCTTCTTAACTTCACACAGACACTACAACAGAGAACATGAGTTTCAGGATCAGGACATCTTTAATCACGGCTCCAGATGTTCAGTGTGTGCAGGTAAATGACGTGTGTTCAGAGTGTTTTATGGTGTGGCTCACGTTCTTGCGCTCCAGCCGCAGCTCCTGCAGGTTTCTGCTGAGCTCCACACAGATGCTCAGCGTCATGCTCTCGGACAGCTGCTCTCTCTGACCCGCGTACTCGTTCAGCTCATTCAGCACCTCCTGAAACGCCTGCTGATTGGTCAACCTGCGGACACACGGCCAACAGCACTGCGTTTACAGTCACGCATCTGCCGGATTCGATCAGTTCAAGCATTCTCTGGGGATCGAACCCGTTGCTAGCGCTGTACTCTACTGTGTGACTCACAGGAATGCTGATTATAAATGTTGAAATCGAGCCATCGAGAGCCGGTTCACTCACTTTGTGTCCTGATCTTCTTTGATGCCTCGTCTGGAATATTTCTTACTGAGATTCCTTCAGGGAAACACACATAAAACAGGTTAAACCAAAGAGAAACATGACCAGCAGAGGCTTCAAGAGCACAAGATAACTGTGAACTCTTCATCTACACGGAAAAAGATATACTAATAATAATTATTGTATTGTTATAGTCAGAGTTGGAAACGTCTTGAAAAAATGTGCCTTTTTTCCACAAATTTTATATGTTTGCAAATTGTATAATATCCAGCTACACATTTCTAGTAATTGTGCAGTTAATTCTCATATTGTATTTTCAGAAAGTTTTGGAATATTTTTCCTCTCCCCAAATTTGTCACTACCGAAACACAATAATAAATAATTTAATAAGAAGGGTCACATTTACCTATTAAGATTTTGTTCACATCTACCTTGGAAATACATATTTTTTGCCATTTTAAAAAAATGTTTTCACAAATTTTAACAATATTTAAGTGTAATTTATGAGATTTGTTGTATTTTTAATCCAATCTTTCTCTGTAAAAGTCATAAAGTTTATCATACTGATGTCAAAGTGAAGGACTCATTAGTTTGAATAAACATTGAACCAAACACTATAATAACATCTGAGTTGATCCTTCAATATACTTGATTTTTGACAAAACATCCATGTTTCGGTCGTGACTGCACGTTGGTAGTGACCACATCACATGACACAATTTAACTCTCATACTAAAACACATTAAAATACTAATGATTTGCATAACTGTACTAACATTGTGTTTATTTCCCCCAAATAAATGATTATGTTTCCCTTTTGTCACTACCAAAACTATGATGTCATGTTTCGGTAATGACTGCACAGTTTCAGTAGTGACAGTAATGTGTTGGTAGTGACCACATCACATGACACAATTTAACTCACATAAAACACTAATGATTTGCTAGCACAGTTCTGAACAGTTGTATACACATAAAAATGAAATTTTATAGAATAACACCCAAAAAAAAAGTTTGCTTAATTGCAGAAAAAAGGTGTTTGGTAGTTACATTTACACATAAACACATCTAAACTGTGAATACTTAAATGCTTTTTAAATGTTTTTTGGTTGTGGGACAGCAGTTTGCACCAATTCTGTGGAATATATTTCACTAGCGGTTTTCCAAATGACATACAGGTGCTGGTCATATAATTAGAATATCATCAAAAAGTTGATTTATTTCACTAATTCCATTCAAAAAGTGAAACTTGTATATTATATTCATTCATTACACACAGACAGATATATTTCAGATGTTTATTTCTTTTAATTTTGATGATTATAACTGACAACTAAGGAAAACCGCAAATTCAGTATCTCAGAAAATTAGAATATTACTTAAGACCAATACAAAGAAAGGATTTTTAGAAATCTTGGCCAACTGAAAAGTATGAACATGAAAAGTATGAGCATGTACGGCACTCAATACTTAGTTGGGGCTCCTTTTGCCTGAATTACTGCAGCAATGCGGCGTGGCATGGAGTCGATCAGTCTGTAAGTCCTGTTGGAAAATGAAATCTGCATCTCCATAAAGTTGGTCAGCAGCAGGAAGCATGAAGTGCTCTAAAACGTCCTGGTATACGGCTGCGTTGACCTTGGACCTCAGAAAACACAGTGGACCAACACCAGCAGATGATATGGCACCCCAAACCATCACTGACTGTGGAAACTTTACACTGGACCTCAAGCAACGTGGATTGTGTGCCTCTCCTCTCTTCCTCCAGACTCTGGGACCCTGATTTCCAAAGGAAATGCAAAATTTACTTTCAATCAGAGAACATAACTTTGGACCACTCAGCAGCAGTCCAGTCCTTTTTGTCTTTAGCCCAGGCGAGCCGCTTCTGACGCTGTCTGTTGTTCAAGAGTGGCTTGACACAAGGAATGCGACAGCTGAAACCCATGTCTTGCATACGTCTGTGCGTAGTGGTTCTTGAAGCACTGACTCCAGCTGCAGTCCACTCTTTGTGAATCTCCCCCACATTTTTGAATGGGTTTTGTTTCACAATCCTCTCCAGGGTGCGGTTATCCCTATTGCTTGTACACTTTTTTCTACCACATCTTTTCCTTCCCTTCGCTTCTCTATTAATGTGCTTGGACACAGAGCTCTGTGAACAGCCAGCCTCTTTTGCAATGACCTTTTGTGTCTTGCCCTCCTTGTGCAAGGTGTCAATGGTCGTCTTTTGGACAACTGTCAAGTCAGCAGTCTTCCCCATGATTGTGTAGCCTCCAGAACTAGACTGAGAGACCATTTAAAGGCCTTTGCAGGTGTTTTGAGTTAATTAGCTGATTAGAGTGTGGCACCAGGTGTCTTCAATATTGAACCTTTTCACAATATTCTAATTTTCTGAGATACTGAATTTGGGATTTTCCTTAGTTGTCAGTTATAATCATCAAAATTAAAAGAAATAAACATTTGAAATATATCAGTCTGTGTGTAATGAATGAATATAAAATACAAGTTTCACTTTTTGAATGGAATTAGTGAAATAAACTTTTTGATGATATTCTAATTATATGACCAGCACCTGTATATATGACAAAACAACATGCTTTCTGTTGACCTGGAAAACAAAATGATGCATAAGCAAATATAAGAGGGCTTGAGCTGATGATGTTGCTCAACCTGTGTGGCCTAATTAATATTCATGAGCCTCTCTTTATAAGAAAAACAGTGTAAAAATGGGGTTTCTCGACTCTCTCACACAAGGATGGTGATATTTGGGGGTTTGTGGCGTCACAAACCGTCTCTTGCCTGAGCTGTTTGGCGTAACTCTGCTCAATCTCGGCTCTCTCTTTGACAAACTTGACGTATCGATCCAGCAGATCCAGTCCGCTCTGAGTGTGTCTTTCAATCACGTCATGCTGGTCCTGCAAACACACACCATACACAGCGTGTTATATGTCTGTTTCTGGTATGCAGGACAGTCTGGTCTCAGAACAGGTGTGGTACATTGTTAAGTGTGTGTGTGTGTGTGTGTAGCTCTTTCCCCACGTGCACACACTCAAACTAGCTTGACGGGTCAATCCACTTCACACTAGTGACAAGAGACCTGTTGATTCACATGACACATTTGGATTCAAATGAATTCATTCAACTTCTTTTGTTTTTATAGCTACTTATGTATATTATAACCTACTCCTGCTGCACATGAACATGCACATTTTGATTCTGAACCCAAAATGGTTCAGTCGGTACAGTTCTTATGTAAGATTTCATTAGACTCATGCAGTTTAACAGGAAGGTGTTGGTCTACTTCCCTCTGGTCCTGAAATCATTCCTGTAGTTTGTCTGAGATCCCTAAACCAGTTTATCCTGTACTGTGAAAACCCCAAACAGTGAAAGGAAATCACTGTCAAGCGGTCACGTGATTTAAAGAATACACAAAGTAACTTAAACATTTAAAAAAGCACTTTTTTTGCACTATTTTCCAGTTTCAGTCTGTTGTTCAGTGTAGTTTCAGTGTTCAGTTCAGTGTAAACGCAGGTTATAATTACGAATTATAAAAGTACACACGGTTCATTCCGCGATTACCACTTCATTTTACTTTTTTACATTTTATTTGAACCTACATTACTTATTAAAATAAAAATCAGCGATGTTATACTACATTTTTAATTTCAAATAAACGCTTTATTTGTGCTGAAGGGTTCACATTCACGGTTTCAGTTTTGTCTACTGTTTCTCAATACAAAACCTGTAATGTTTTACCTTTATTTGACCTCTCAACATCACGCGTAATGTCCGGGTCAAAACGCATAAAACACATTTACGCGCTGAAGTTCTTCTGTTGTTTGTGTAATAAATATTTGGAAAAGTCAGTCAAGTTTTCGGACACGTTATTTTCAATCGCGAAAAGTTCATCAGTTCACTTTAAAACATGTAAATCTAATATAAATCCACAGACAGTGTCTGGAAAGCTCAAACTGAAGCACAATTCTGATTAAAGGTAATGAACTTACCCAGAGATCTGAACCCCAATCCATGATCAGAAGTCAAAGAACAGACACGAAACTCCTGAAGGAATGAAACTGTTTCAGAAATATGAGGTAGATCCTGTGGAGTATTTTCGGTCTTATTTCCCCATGAAACACGGTGAACTCTCGCTTTGAGCAGGTAAATCGCTCCTCGGTGTGTTTCGGATCTGATCTGAGGGATTGAGTTTCACCTCATGACACAGGTGAGTTCACACAGGTGAGTGTGATTGTGCTTCTGAATCTCTGCTCGTTTCAGTCGATGGACGTTTGACAAATAACACCGTTTCTCACTCCAATAAGAAATAAAAATAAATCTCCGGTAAAATGGAAACACTTTATGATCCGAAATGATGAGTTTGAGAGAGAGCAGGTGAGGTTTGTTTGTGACACGCTGACATCTGCTGGATTAAAAATGTCCATACAAACTACTGAACCTGATTCCAGCAGAACGGGGAACCAATCACAGTCAGCTGGTGACTGTAATGATCCAATCACAGTGAGCTGGTGAAGGAATACATACTCAAATACATTATTTTTAACCAAGTGAAATCGAAAGTAAAGTTCTTCCTGACAAGACGCCATTTCACCGATACACACAAAAGTTAAGGTCTGTGGTCATACTTATTCAGAATTGGTTTTCTTATAACTTTCATAACTTTATGTGATTGAATTGTCTCGATATAGATTTACAATAATATCTATTTAACAAAAGAGCATTTGTAATTTGAATGTTTCTGACTCCTTGTGTCATTAACTTCCAGTTACTTTACCTGTACAAAAACAGTCCGTAATGCTGCTTTATGTTGAAAAATGTGAATGTTATCATGTTATTATGATTTCATTATCATAATCATAAACACTGGTTTGTAGAGCAATGCATTGTTGTTATTCTTCTACCTATTATATTAATGGACAGGAAGTCTTGCACATGCTGAAGAAAATAGCTAATTTCTGCATTGCAAAATAAGGTGGAGTGTAGCAGCAAACAAGCCTGATCTGGCCCTTTACAGACACACTTCAGTGCAGGGCTCCTGAGAATGTGTTCACTGGTAAAACTCTGGTCCTCAGCTCTGGTCCTGCACGGGCAGCCCTCACTTAACCTTCAGAAAGCCTTAACGCTGTTTTATTGATAATAATAAAGTCTGAAGTCACTGTTGTGGAGGAAAGCGCTTGCTTTAGTTGGGCTCTTGACCCTCGACTTCTTCACTTCAGTGTTTCTCTGGCTGCTGTAACTGTGTGTTTCTGAAGCACTGTTGATAACAATATAAACTATATAACTATAACCTTATAAAGCACGAGAAGAAAAACTTGTGACTTTATAACTCGCGAGATAAAAAGTCGCAAATCCTGTTTTTATTATAATTTTTTTTTATTTAGTGGTGAAAACGGGCTTCAGTAGATCTCTGAAGACATTATTTAGATTTAATAATTGAACATTATAGGAGCATCAGAACACCACTGCATGAAACTGGAATTGAATGTTTTTAGGTCATTATGCAGGAATTATTCTCAAAGGATCATGTAGACTCACACAGACATCAAGAGTCAGCAGATGAACCTCAACAATGGTGACAAAATATCAAAGCAGGATTTATGCAGCATTATGATGCTCCAATAACGTGACATGAATATTATATTTAGAGATAAGGGAATCAGTTCACTGTACAATGATGAAATAATTAACAATAACCTAATTCATCTGATCATATTTTTTCTCATAATTTTTATTATAACAAATGAGCTCCAGAAACACAGCAATTGGAGAAAAATTTAAATTAAAAAGTCAATAGGAGCCCAAATAAAGCAAACAATTTCCTCCATAACAGTGACTTCAAACATGATTATTTTTTTAATAAAACATCAATCAACACCTCATGATCTCCTGCTGTAGAATCACAGTGCTGCTGTAATCAATAATGTCAATCTAACTCAGAGATTGGACTCTAAATGAGTTCAGTGATTCAGTCATTCGGGGCGGTTAAAGATGTAATGATGAAGTGGGCGTTGATTTCTTCTGAGGAGGCGGAGCTTCACCTATCTATGACATCATAGGCACATTCCAGGATCAGTCGTTCTCTGGGTCTGGTGTCAATAAAAGCTTTTATTGGACTAACAAGAAAGTTTTCAGTTCTGAAACGTACAGGATATTCTCATAGTACGATGAACTCTTATAAATCAAAAGCTCAAGAAAAAGTTGATTTCTCAATTCATGACTTTAAAGTTGTCCCTGTCTGGCTCCCCAGTTACTGTGGTCTAGAACTGACACTGACACGTGTTCGTTAATGGTTTATGAGCATAATTAAAAGCATAATTAAAGCTACTTATTGTGTAAAACTGTAATGCTGGGTTGATCAAAGACAGGATGAGGCGGATCCACACGCAGATTAGGTTTATTAACAGAATGATTTATTTACAACAAACACGGGTAAACTAGAAAATACAGATCTAGAGCAGACCAGGAAAACAAAAGAGATTAGCAGAGACATGACGTCACATGCAGGAGTACACAACTTAAGGCAACAACATAACAATCAATCACGAGTGAGGTCGTATGAATTAGCCGCCTCAGTAAATCCAGTGCTGAGAGTCACAGATCAACACTGATCAACAGAAGAGATTGGATGAGATTCCTCTGAGAGACCTGATCTGATCACAGCTTCATTTCATCATTTAAATAACATTTGAGTGCTTGGATCCATGTGTTTAGAGTGAAAAATACTGAAGATCTTTTTTATTTTGTCCTGCAGAAGTGAATCAGCGAAGGAATATGGCTTCTGTTGAAGAGCTGCTTGAGGAATCACTGAAGGATCTTAGAGAACATGATCTGAAGAAGTTTCAATGGCACTTGGTGAAAGATCATGAGAGTATTTCAAGATCTTACATGGAGAATGCAGATGTCTTACACACAATAGACAAGATGGTGCAGTATTTTGGAGCAGAAGTACTGTGAAGATCACTGTGGACATCCTGGGGAAGATGACCAAGAATCATATGGCTGAACAGTTAGAGAAAAAACAGAAGGAAGGTAATATTGAAAAATTAAATTTAAATGTTCTCTTTCATTGTTAGGAGTGACTGTTTGCTGCTGTGATGGTTTCAATGGGAAGAACGAAGTCAGGTGTTTTATTTTGTTGTTGTTTTCCTCTTTCCTTCAATGATTCTGTCTGTTAACAGCAGGTGTTCATCACTACTGCTTGATTAATGACTTAATTATCTCATTAACTTCCCTCTTGAATGGTCTTGGTCTCGGTCTTGACTACACCTCTGGTTAACCTTCCTGACACATTCACTGTGTTAAAATCATTGACTCAATGAATGTGTTACAATTAACACAAGTGTTGTCCCTAAACTCACACACTGATTTGTAAGAAATGAACACAGTTTGAGTCAGTTTTAACACATCCTTTCTAAGAGTGCACATAACAAATATGTTAAATTTTTACGCTGCACAAATTAACAACAAGAAACTGCTAAATAAGACTGAGAGAGTGATGGGAAGTCTTGACCATTTAACAACTCTATCACGTACGACAGTTTAAAAAATTCAGTTATTGTTAGTAAGGAAATCATAGACCAGGTTTATTACAAAATTATTTGCTTACTCTTTGCCGTCTGTTCCTCTTTCTCAAAGGCTCAACTGTGGAGGACTGTGAAGCTCATTACAGAGAGACCAGCCGCAGACTGAAGGACAAATTAAAACAGGAGTGTGAGCGAATATTGGTTGGTAATTCTCAGACAGGTCATCAAGAATACCTGAATGATATTTACACTGATCTATATGTGGTGGAGAATGAAACTGGAGGAATAGTGAGTGACCATGAGGTGAGACGGATTGAATTAAAACAACTTGATGCCAAGGACACACCAATCCAGTGCAACGACATATTCAAAGACTATATGGGTCGACAAAACAAAAAAGTACTGACGATGGGAATCTCAGGGGTGGGAAAAACTGTCTCTGTCAATAAATTAATTCTTGACTGGGCTGAAGGAAAAGAAAATCAGGATATACCCTTCATATTTCCTCTCCCATTCCGTAAACTGAATATGATTACAAAGAACTGCAGTCTCATGGATCTGCTTCATGAATGCTTCTTTAGTGGTCCAGAAGAACTGCTCTCTCTTCCTGAAGGTGACGGTAAGGTCATGTTCATCTTTGATGGGCTGGATGAATGTCGCTTCCCATTGAAATTTGATGAGAGTGATGGATTAACAGATGTACATGAAAAAACATCAGTGAGTAAGATAGTTACAAACCTGGTCACGAGTCATCTGGTTTCCTCTGCTCTCATCTGGATCACATCCAGACCTGCTGCAGCTGGTCTGATACCACGGGACTACATTGATCAGGTGACAGAGGTGCGAGGATTCAATGATGAGCAAAAAGAGCAATACTTCCTTAAAAATGGCTGTCCTGAAGTTGCTGGAAACATTATCCGTCACATCAGGAAATCCAGGAGCCTGTACATCATGTGCCACATCCCCGTCTTCTGCCAGATCTCTCTCAATGTTCTTCAGCCTCTACTGACTCAAGAGAGCAATGACAAAACACCAACAACTCTCACAGGGATGTACACAAACTTCTTACTTTCTCAGGAGCAAAAGATGAAAAAATACTGCGATGATCCTGAACCTAAAGCCAATGCAATGTATTTTGAGCAGATTATTCTGAAACTTGGGAAATTGGCATTTAAACAGCTGGAGAAAGGTAATCTGATTTTCTACAAAGAAGATCTTGAGGAGTGTGGACTAGATGTCAATGAAGGTTCAGTGTACTCTGGGTTATGCACTCAGATCTTTCAGGAGGAGAAAGCTGTTTCAGCAAGAAACATTTACAGCTTCATACATCTCAGTGTCCAGGAGTTCCTCGCTGCTCTCTATGTGTTTTTAACTTACAGAAGTTCAGGGAAAAACCCATTTCTTCAATCTCTGGGAGAAATTCTGAAATGGAAACTCTTCAGAAGATCACTAGTTGGCCTTCACAAGTCTGCAATCATCAAGGCTTTAAAAAGCAGGAACGGACACCTGGACCTTTTCCTCCGGTTCCTCTTGGGTCTCTCACTTGAGTCCAATCAGAGTGACCTGAAGGAACTGCTGCCAGGACTGGATCTGAAAACAGAGAATGTCAAAGGCACTGCTGAATATATCAAAAAGAAAATACAGAAGGAGAAATCAGTAGAGAGAACCATCAACCTCTCCTACTGTCTGAGTGAACTGAAATATGTTTTTGAGGAGGAGAATCAAAAGATTCTGAGATTGTGGAAACTTTCAACACATAATCCCTCCTCTGCTCAATGGTCAGATCTGATGTTTGCATTGCTGATGTCAGAAGAGACTCAAGAGAAGTTTGAACTGAAGAAATACAGAAGATCTGATGAAGCACTGATGAGACTACTGCCAGTGATCAAAAACACCAATAGAGCACTGTAAGTTATCTTTATACATTTTTCATTCACATTTATGCATTTAGCAGTTGTTTTTAAGTTTACGTTTATTTATTTTTAAAGCACTTTTAAAACAGCCACAGGACTGACCAAAGTGCTGTACATGATTGAGATAAATAAAAACAATAATAATAATATTAAAACTAATAATACACAGCAAAAACTGCAGTGTTAAATTAACTCTCCTGGGAGTACATGTGAGACCATACTCAAGAGTGTTAAAGTGTTAAAATAAGAGTCTTAAATGAACACTGAAGCGGTGTTAAAGTTAATGAGATAATTAAGTGATTAACAGTGATGATTGACCATTATTGAAGACACTTGATGATAACAAGCAGAATCACCAAAGGAGAAAATCACAATTTTTAAGTCACCATCATGGAGATTAGGGTTTGCTTTTGTTGGGCTTTTGTCCCTTGACTTTTTAAAATAAAATTTTGTTTTGGCTGTTGTAATTAAATCACAACAGCCAGATAAACAAAGAGAAAAGATGATCAGGTGGAGCTGGTTATGTTTTCACATGATCATTATTTGATCTGAATCACTGAAATCATTTAGAGCCCAATCTCTGAGTTAGATTTACATTATTGATTACAGCAGCGCTGTGATTCTACAGCAGGAGATCAGCTTTCTCCATATAATCTGAAGGATTTCTCAAAAGCTGTTCTGAATAAATAAACTAAATCTTTCTATTAGGCACACACAGACATCAAGAATCAGCCTGTGAATCTCAACGACGGTGACAAGCAACATATTCTGATCAACAGATCAACTCTGAACATTAGAAAACAAGCTACTAAAAAGTCACATAACAACAGAACAAAATAAAATATGAGAATAAAGGAAATTACTAAAATTCAGCTCATAATTTATTTATGCAGCAATGCATGATGGGAGCCATGGATGAATTTTGATTGGTGGCTCCCAGAATGCACTGCAACATGGTTTATTATTCTCACCACTGTTGAGATTCACAGACTGATTCTTGATATCTGTGTGTGCCTAAAATAATATATATATATATTTTTTTAAATCAGAACAACTGTTTGTGAAATTCTTCAGATAATATGAAGAAAGCTGATCTTCTGCTGTAGAATCACAGTGCTGCTGTAATCAATAATGTAAATTTAACTCAGAGATTGGGCTCTAGATGAGTTCAGTGATTCAGATCAAATAATGATTATGAAAACATAACCAACACCACCTGATCATCTTTTCTCTTTGTTTATCTGGTTGTTATGATTTAATTACAACAGCCAAACAAAATTTTATTTTAAAAAGTCAAGGGACAAGAGCTCAACTAAAACAAACACCAATCTCCATGATGGTGAAATCTTGATTTTCTCCTTTGGTGATTCTGCTTGTTAACATCAAGTATCTTCAATAATGGTCAATCATCACTGTTAATCACTTAATTATCTCATTAACTTTAACACCGCTTCAGTGTTCATTTAACACTCTTATTTTAACACTTTAACACTCTTGAGTATGGTCTCACATGTACTCCCAGGAGAGTTAATTTAACACTGCAGAAATATGCATAAAAACATCTGAATAGAAACACTGTAAATTCATAGGTGGGTGTGGAAAAGCTAAGGTATGGCTGCAAACTAAATGTGACTAAAGGCAGGCATACACTGTGCGATTTTCGTCCGATTTTGAGCCGAATTCTGACTCGTGCGACTCTTTTTTGAGTCGGGCCGATTTTCAGCTTTGTCGTGTGTCGTTTGTTGTGCAGTGTTCGTGGAGTGTACACGGGGAAAAGAGTGGCGATAAACCTCTCCCGACTGGCAATCGCATGGTCGGATACATTTCTGGCATGTCAGAAATTTGGTCGCCCCTCGTGAGGATATCGCACAGTTGCCTAAACTCTGTGTTTTTCCCCCACTGCGCCTGCGCGAAAAAGAACTCAAACCAATTTTCAATGCAGCAAGAAAGAAAACGAAAAGAGGGAGATCTTTAAGTTCTGTCGCTATCAAACTAGCTGCAATTTAGAAAAATGTTGCTTACCTCCAGTTCGTGTTGCATGATGGATAAACCCACGTCTTTCAAGCCACCTGGGTGTACATAACCGGTGCCTCTTGTATTAATTTACTTGATCATTAATGTTTCGCTTTTCACTTTCTATTTATTCATGTAGGCTATTTAATATTTACTTAATTTTATTAAATGCGGAAATGTGAACTGTTGTCCATCATTTGGCAATTGGTGATAAAGAAAAATGTCACGTCGCAATTTAGGAATTTTTTCCATTTTAAACCAGGAAGGCGAGTCAGTGTTTACTTTATATCACACAAGCAATGTACAAACTTTGCGCGAAAGTTATGTCGATGAAGACGTCTCAATCCCCTGTCAATTATTCACCAGCCTTTACAGAAAATAAAAGAAAAACCGACGAGCTTTCGGTGCATATTCTCTCAGAGACAACGACAGATAAATCCTACTTCAACCAGATAACGGTAGGCTATATGTCTTAATTTATTTTCTTAATATTTCTCTTGTGGCCCATAAACTTGTATGTAGTGGGTGAAAAAATGAGAAGAGAAGTATATCGTATTAAACAAGTTGTTTTTTAAGTGAAGCTGCTTTTCATTGACTGATTATTGCAGTCTTCGGACACATATGCTACTGTTAATAATTTTAATTATATGCCTTTAATTCATTGTATACATGTCTTTAAATAATTTTCAGTGAGGAGTAATTATAAGCTAATCAAATCTTTTATTATCCTCGCAGCGTGTCGGTTATGCGGTGATGCGCTATGAAATATTGCGGGCCAAATGAATTGTAGTATCAATTTAATAATAAATAGGCCTACCCTATACTACTACTACTAATAATAATAATAAGCTAATTATTATTATTATTATTATTATTTAATATATAAATTGGAAATGCTAAATCCTCTTGATATCAATAGCTGATGCTTTTGACGATATCTCTGGAAACATATTGTCAATCGGCGCATCCCAGTACGTGGGTTTATCGTGCATATTTCAACGCATAGTGTGAGCAGTCGAGTCACGTCTCGACCATCGGACCGCATAGTGTGAGCACATAAATCGTGCGTTTTGGCTTTACATCGCACACAATCTACTCGTACAGTGTGAGTTGGTAACCATGCTGAAATCGCACAGATATTGCACAGTGTATGCTCGCCTTAAGGTAATTCTCAATTTGAATTGAAAATGTAATTTAATATTTTTTTTGCAAAGATAAAGGACAAAATATGGTTGCAGTTACTTATGAACAGGGTCATGGTCAGGTATATTTAATAAAAACAAGACTAGCCAAAAAATCTAGCTTGTATTGTTGTGTTACTTTCGTCCCACCTGACGGGGTCAAAAGTAACAATGTGCAACTTATGTTCAAAGTGAAATTATACTGAAGCCGTTCTACATTTGTACAAAATACCACCTGGTATTGATAGACCACACTTGTGAGTTATTGACCATAGCAAAAATATATCCCTGTCTAAAACATTACCTTTTAAAATTACATTTTTGTGAAAAATGTTACTTTCGTCCCTACTCTCCCCTACCTTAAATTAACGGAAAATAAATGTCTTATTAAATAATTAAAATAAGCTATTTTCTGTTATTTTATGGTATTTTTCTTGCGCCCCTGCTGCCAGAAAATTACTGTTTTTTTTTACGGGATTTTCTTATTTAATTTTTAATAAAATACAGTTTATAACCATAAGTTTACATTAAAAAGTTAAAGAAAATACAGAAGATTTTATGTAAAATTATGGTTATAAACAGTATTTTATTAAAAATTAGACTTCAAGACTTNGGAGAGATCAAACTCGATAGATCAGAAAGGCATATAAAAGAAGTTATGGTTTACAGACAAAATTCCATCATTAAAACTAAAATTAACTCAAACTACAGTTATTTGCTAAGTCTAAACATTAGGACAACACGCATGCATCAGACATATGATTCAGATACAATTTTCTTCTAGTCATATTAATATATAGAGTTCTTATGCGTGTGTGTGTGGGTGTGTGGGTGCGTCTCTGTGTGTGTGTGCGCGTGTTTGGTATGTGCCGTGTCGCCACATGGCCCATGAGAATGTGATCCGAGACAATCGTGATTGTTTGAAGTCACACTGGGGGTGTTTCGGGGATCTCTCACATTTGTAATAAAGGTGTCCAAGAGGTCTTTATCTGTCCGCCCGATCGGCGCCAAGCCTTGATTTGTAATTCAAAGTTCAATGGGTGAAGGCTTAACAGTTTATGGTGCGCCCGCTAAATTCTGATCGATTGCAGACGCTACAATGTGCATGAGAGTAAACTGTAGTCTTAAATATTAAGATACACAGGGATGTGCAAGAGGCAATGTGCATATGTGCATTATACTGTAGTCTTAAATATTAAGATACACAGGAATGTACAAGAGGCAAAAGTGCAAACAGGTTAACACTTTCAGTATGTCAATGTGAGGTAGTGAATTATGAATTATCTTACTGATAAAGTGCATATTAAGTGAAAACATGAAGATGTTAAGAGGCAGGTTTTGAGTTCAGGAGCCTGATGGCCTGGGGAAAGAAACTCCTCCTAAGTCTCTCGGTTTTTGCCATCAGACTACGGAAGCGCTTACCAGATGGCAGCAAAGTGAAAAGATGATTACTGGGGTGGATGGAGTCCTTGATGATTTTAACAGCTCTGCTTTTGCAGCGTTTGAGGTTGATGTCCTGCAGAGAGGGGAGAGCAGACCCTGAGATGCGCTCAGCTAAGCGCACAACTCTCTGCAGGGCTTTGCAGTCTTGACTGGAGATGTTCCCATACCACACTGAAATACACTGAGTCAATACACTTTCTATGGTTCCTGAATAGAAAGTTTTCAGGATTGCTGGTGAGACCCTGAATTTCCTCAGCTGTCGCAGATGGTACAGTCTTTGCCTGGCTTTATTAACCTGTGTTTGAATGTGGGTAGTCCAAGTCAGATCCTCGGAGATGTTTACACCGAGGTACTTGAAGCTACTCACCCTCTCCACAGGGGTCCCGCTGATCATAAGAGGAGTATAGGGCTGCTTCTGTCTCTTCCTGAAGTCAACAATCAGCTCTTTAGTTTTGCTCACATTCAGAGAGAGACAATTGTCCTGGCACCATGATGTTAATTTCTCTACCTCATCCAAGTATGCGTTCTCATTATTGTTGTGAATGAGGCCCAGAACCACAGTATCATCAGCAAATTTGATAATAGAAGTGGAGCTGTGGGAAGATACGCAGTCATGTGTGTAGAGAGAGTAGAGCAGGGGACTCAGGACACAGCCTTGTGGGGCTCCTACGTTCAGGGTGATGGAGTTGGAGGTGTACTGGCCTGCTTTCACCACTTGAGGTCTGCCGGTGAGGAAATCAAGAATCCAGTAACAGAGTGAAGAATTCAGGCCGAGGTCCATGAGTTTAGAAGCCAGCTTGATGGGGACTATAGTATTGAAAGCTGAGCTATAGTCGATAAATAGCAGCCGTACATAGTTCCTGTTATTGCTGTCAATGTGTGTGAGAGAAGAGTACAGGATGTGAGAGATGGCATCATCAGTGGATCTGTTGGGGCGATAAGCAAACTGAAGAGGGTCCAAGGTATCCGGGATGGAGGAGCAGATGACGTTTTTAACCAGTCCCTCGAAGACCTTCATAACTATTGATGTGAGGGCAACTGGACGATAGTCATTTAGACAAGAGGGTTTATTGTTCTTAGGCACAGGAATGATGACAGATTTTTTGAAGGAGGTGGGAATCACCGATGTAGCAAGAGACTCATTAAAAATGGATGTAAACAAGCCAGCGAGATCGGCAGACTCGCGCTGCTTAGATTGCTTTCAAAGCGGCCGTAGAAAGTGTTTAGCTCATCAGCCAGCGACGGATCTATTCTCACCTCTGCAGAGGATTTATTTCCAAAGGCACAGATGGTCCTAAGTCCTTGCCACATGCGTCGGGAGTCATTTAGCTGGAAATGTGACTCTATGCGTTCCCTGTATCTGTGTTTGGCGGCACTTACTGCGCGTCGGAGAGCATAGCACAATGCTTTGTACTCGCTCATGTTTCCCGACAAAAGACCGGCGTTGTAAGCAGCAGTGCGTTTGTTTACTGCTGCACGTATTGTTCTGTCAACCCAAGGTTTCTGATTTGAGAAGGTCCTTATAGTTATTGTATCCGTAGCTTGTTCGGCTAGCGTGTTTACAAAGCTTAATGCTACATCCGTGAACTCGCTGACGTCAGATGAACTTGCCCGAAACATGTCCGAAACATGTCCCAGTCTACGTCATCAAGAGCCGCCTGTAGCATGTCTTCTGAGTGGGCAGACCAGCGCGTCACCTCCCTCTGCACCGGAGGATCTTGAACGAGCCTTTGTTTATATTCCGGTGTGAGGAAAATGGCGGCATGGTCCGATTTGCCGAAAGCCGGTAGTGGGCGAGCTTTGTAGGCAAGCTTAAACTGAGTGTAGCAATGATCCAATGTATTCGGTCCTCTGGTTGGACAGGATACATGTTGATAAAAGTTAGGCATAACTTTCCTGAGGTTGGCTTTGTTAAAGTCCCCAGCGATGATAATAGCAGCGTCAGGATGTTTGTTGATGTTGCCGCTGAGCGCATCGTGAAGCTCGGACAAAGCCAAGCTGGTGTCAGCTTGTGGTGGGATGTAAACAGCAGTAGCAATGATCGATGAAAACTCCCGGGGAAGATAGAATGGGCGGCAAATAATGGTTAAATGTTCCAGATGAGGCGAGCAGGAGCGCGACAGAGTGGAGATATTCATGGGGTCACACCATTCCTTGTTAATCATGAAACACACTCCACCACCTTTGGATTTACCGGCCTCGGCTGTTCTGTCCATCCGTAAAACAGAGAAGTTTACCGACGGCGTTACAGCAGCGTCCGGGACCGAGGGCGTGAGCCATGTTTCAGACAAACAAAGGATGTTACAGTCCCTTATGTCCCGTTGGAAACTTATCCTGGCTCTAAGATCGTCCATCTTATTCTCCAGAGACTGGACATTGGCGAGCAGAATGCTCGGTAGAGGAGGACTGTGAGCTCTTTTCCTCAGTCTGTTGCGGATCCCAGCGCGTTTCCCGCGGTGTTTCTTGATCCGTCGCCTCGGATGGTTATTCAGGTGGCCATTGTTCGTCTCGGCGTTCCGGAGAATCTCAGATGACCACGATGGGTTGAGGGATAAAGTGTCCTGAAACAGGTTAGTGAAGCGGTGTCCAATGTCCAAAAGTGATCTTTGGACAAGTAAACTATTAAATAGTTTATAGCAACAATTTTACATAAAATCTTCTGTATTTTCTTTAGCTTTTTAATGTTTAATGAAGGACATTTACTTAACACAATAAAAACAATAAAATTCCCTATAAATAAGGTTAAATGCTGCTATTTACAAATAACCAGTCTTAACTGCAAAATAATGTTTGTTATTCCCAGATAGCAATTTTGTGTCTGCCCACATCCGGCCCACATCTGGCACATGCGGAATGATGATCTGGGCCACATGTGGCAGGAATGATGGCACTTGGGCGGACCGCTCCTGTTTGCCATATCTGTGCCACAAGCAGGCCATAGCAATGCCACATGTCAGCCAAGAGCAAAGAACTGGACCTTATCTGATCCACAAAATATTTATATATTATTTATAGAGTCATCTCAGCATTAATTGGGGGCAGTCGTGGCCTAATGGATAGAGAGTCGGACTTGTAACCCAAAGGTCATGGGTTCGAGTCTCGGGTCCGGCAGGGATTGTCGGTGAGGGGAGTGAATGTCCAGCGCTCTCCCCACCCTCAATACCATGACTGAGGTGAGACCCTTGAGCAAGGCACCGTACCCCCAACTGCTCCCCGGGCGCCGCAGCAATGGCTGCCCACTGCTCCGGGTGTGTGTTCACGGTGTGTGTGTTCACTGCTGTGTGTGTGCACTTGGATGGGTTAAATGCAGAGCACAAATTCCGAGTATGGGTCACCATACTTGGCCACATGTCACTTCACTTAACAAGCCTGTTATCAAGCAGAATCACTGAAGGAAAGAAGAAAAAAGAGATGAGCAGAAACACAAGAACTACAACTTTATTCAGCCACAGCCTTAGAGGAAATCAATGAAGATAAAAGACATTAAATCTCTGAAGATCTGATTCAACAACTCCACAAACAGCATTAGCAGCTTCACTTATTACTAACCAGACTGACTTTATTTCTGTCAGACATCTACAAAAGTTCTTATTGAGAATTAACAGAAGTTTAACTCTCATGTTTGTTTATTTTGAGGTTACCATGATGGTGATTGATGTTTTTTAATGAAAATTAATGAAATAAAGTCAGTCAGGTTAGTAATAAGTGAAGCTGGTAATGCTGTTTGTGGAGTTGTTTAATCAGATCTTCAGAGATTTAATGTCTTTTATCTTCACTTGATTTCCTCTAAGGCTGTGACTGAAGTTGTAGTTCTTCTGTTTCTGCTCATCTCTTTTTTTCTGTTTCCTTCTTTCCTTCAGTGATTCTGCTTGATAACAGGCTTGTTAATGCTAAAATGACTCTATAAATAATATATAAATATTTTGTGGATCAGATAAGGTCCAGTTCTGGTTTATTTCTTTGCTCTTGGCTGACATGTGGCATTGCTATGGCCTGCTTGTGGCACAGATCTGGCAAACAGGAGCGGTCCGCCCAAGTGCCATCATTCCTGCCACATGTGGCCCAGATCATCATTCCGCATGTGCCAGATGTGGGCCGGATCTGGGCCAACACAAAGTTGCTATCTGGGATTAGTTTATTTTATAAAGAGCCAAAAACTGTTTTAAATCTAGTAATGGTTTCAATTACAGCAGTATACTAAATATACAGATACAACAAAGAAATAAAAGTTACAGTGGAATAATAATTAAACAGTCTGCCTTCAAAACCTGACCACTGGTCGACAGATGAATTACAAGCAGTCATTAAAAAACAAACAATTAAACAAAGCAGGAAAGAGTGTGTTCTTACAGTCCGTGTGACACTGATGAAAATCTCTGTGCAAGTGAATGGAGGGAGATTGGACTCCCTTCTGAAGAATGTTCTCCATGTATGTCTTCTAGTCATAGTCTGCAGTTTCAGTTCAGAGTGTAAGAACCTTTTGAATAAGGGTGTCAAACTCAGGGATGGAGCTAAACTCTGCAGGACAGTGGCCCTACAGAAACTAAACACACCTGAACCAGCTAATCAGTGTCTTCAGGATTGCTAGAAACTTCCAAGGCAGGTGTTCTGGAGCGGGTCAGAGCACTTTGCAGGACAGTGGGCCCCCAGGAGCGGAGTTTGACACACATGCTGTGGACTGAATGTCATCTGCTTTCTTGAAGTTTCTTCTCAGCTTTTGATCCCTTGGGGTTTATCTTGAAAAGGCATCTGTCAAACAAACAACATGAGTAATGAAACAGACTCTACTATAGAACTCTTTTAATAAAATAACAGTAAAAATATCAGAATAGTGGAAAAGGACACAAAGCGTGTTTGTGGAGGGAATTTGCGAGAGACAGTTACCCAGATACTTTTGCATATTTCTCTTTATGTTTTGGCCTTCCTTTCACATTGATTCAAGATTCAAGAGTTTTATTTGTCACATGCACAATTATATAGAGCATATATAACCAGCAGTGAAGTCCTGAGAACATTGAGTCCTGAGAAAACATGATAATCAGAGGTGGAAAGTCCAGGAGTCAGAAAGTAAAAGTCCTGCCATATTTTTTATTCCACCCACTGAAGCAGTGTTAAAGTTAATGAGTTAATTAAGTGATAAATTGAGTGATGATTGAGCATTATTGAAGACACCTGATGATAACAAGCAGAATCACCAAAGGAGAAAATCACAATTTTTAAGCAACCATCACAGAGATCAGGGGTTGCTTTAGTTGGGCTCTTGTTCCTTCACATTTTAATATTAGTAGTTGTTTGGGTTGCTGTAACTGAGTTATAACGGCCAGACACACAAAGAGAAAAGACGATCAGGTGGTATTGGTTATGTTTTCTCATAATCATTATTTGGTCTGAATCACTGAACTCATTTAGAGCCCAATCTCTGAGTTAGATTTACATTATTGATTACAGCAGCACTGTGATTCTACAGCAGCTCGTCAGCTTTGTCGATATAATCTGAAGGATTTCTTAAAAGTTGTTCTGATCAAAAAAATTAAAAACCTTTCTTTTAGGCACACACAGACATCAAGAATCAGCCTGTGAATCTCAACGACGGTGACAAGCAACATATTCTGATCAACAGATCAACTCTGAACATTAGAAAACAAGCTACTAAAAAGTCACATAACAAGAGCAAAATTGAAATAGTGAGAATAAAGAAAATTACTAAAACAATTCAGCTCATAAATTATTCATGCAGCAATGCATGATGGGAGCCATGGATGAATTTTGGTTTATTATTCTCACCACTGTTGAGATTCACAGGCTGATTCTTGATCTCTGTGTGTCCAAATGTGACTCTTTCCTTTTTTTTCTAAGAACAACTTTTGATGAAACCTTTGAATTATTTTGAAAAAAAACTGGATCTTCTGCTGTAGAGTCACAGTGCTGCTGTAATCAATAATGTGAATCTAACTCAGAGATTGGGCTCGAAATGAGTTCAATGATTCAGATCATTTAATGATTATGTGAAAACATAACCAACACCACCTGATGCAGTTTAAATTGCCCAAATAAATTCTAATATTAGAAAGTCAAGGGTCAAGAGCTCAACTAAAGCAAACCATGACTTCTGTGATGGTGTCTTAAAAATTGTGATTTTCTCCTTTGGTGATTCTGCTTGTTATCATCAGGTGTCTTCAATAATGGTCAATCATCACTGTTAATCACTTAATTATCTCATTAACTTTAACACTGCTTTAGTGGGTGGAATAAAAAATATGGCAGGACTTTTACTTTCTGACCCCTGGACTTTCCACCTCTGCTGATAATGCGGCATGCGCAGGAAGATGATTTAAGAGTCTTCTGACATCTCAGTGTGAAAGAGAAACTTTTGGAAAATGCTGGAACAATAATGTGGTCTGAGAACATCTCAAAATTAAAACAAAGTTTTCAAATGTGTCCGGATTAATGTAGATAGAGAGAGTAGATAGATAATGTAGAGAGAGAGTTTCATAACTGTTTTGATGTATGAAATTAACTGCTGGTTTCGTACCTCTGCAAGAGCTCCAGCGTTGCCCCTTGGCCTATTTCAATCTAAACTTAAGTTTATGTAATTGAGTTACATTAAAATTTTCCATCCATTTGGATCACATAGTTTTTACATAAACAAACTAATAAACTTAATGTGATTCATATTTGTAAGTCATATGTAAATGAAATAGGTAAGATTTATCTAATAGTATGCCCAGGCTATATAACACTGCTTAGTGTTCTTGTGTTCGCGCACTACTGAGGTAAAGTACCATTGAAGCAGTGTCAGAGTTAATGAGATAATTAAGTGATTAATTGAGTGATGATTGACCATTATTGAAGAAACCTGATGGTAACAAGCAGAATCACCAAAGGAGAAAATCACAATTTTAAGCCACCATCGTGGAGATCAGGGTTTGCTTTAGTTGGGCTCTTGACCCTTGAATATTTAATGTTAGCTTTTGTTGAGGCTGTTGCAACAGTTAGTCAATTGCTAAGACAAAAGATGAGCAGGTGTTGTTGGTTATGTTTTCACATAATCATTATTTGACCTGAATCACTGAACTCATCTAGAGCCCAATCTCTGAGTAAGATTTACATTATTGATTACAGCAGCGCTGTGATTCTACAGCACAAGATCAGCTTCAATATAATCTGAAGGACTTCACAAATAGCTGTTCTGATGTAAAATAAAAAATGAAGTCATCCATTTAGAGACACAGACATCAAGAATCAGCCTGTGAATCTCAACAGTGGTGACCATCAAAAACCATGTTGCAGTGCATTCTGGGAGCCACCAATCAAAATTCATCCATGGCTCACATCATGCATTGCTGCATGAATAAATTATGAGCTGAATTGTTTTAGTAATTTCCTTTATTGTCACTATTTTTTTCTGTTTTTATGTGACTTTTTAGTAGCTTGTTTTCTAATGTTCAGAGTTGATCTGTTGATCAGAATATGTGCTGGTCACCGTCGTTGAGATTCACAGGCTGATTCTTGATGTCTGTGTGTGCCTTTAACAAAGAATTTTTTATTTATTTATTCAGAACAACTTTTGTGAAATCCCTTCGGATTATATAGAAAAATCTGATCTTCTGCAGTAATCAATAATGTAAATCTAACTCTGAGATTGGGCTCTAGATGTGTTCAGTGATTCAGATCTAACAATGATTACGTGAAAACATAACCAACACCAACTGACCATCTTTTTTCTTTGCTTGACTAGCTGTTATAACTCAGTTACAGCAGCCAAACAAAATCTAATATGAAATAGTCAAGGGTCAAGAGCTCAACTAAAGCAAACCCTCATCTCCACGATGGTGGCTTAAAAATTGTGATTATCTCATTAACTCTGACACTGCTTCAATATTTTAACTCAGTAGTGCACAAACACATGAACACTAAGCAGTGTTGTATAACCTGGGCATTTTTCCGAATACTATTAGATAAATCTTGCCTATTTCATTTACATATGACTTACAAATATGGAATGTCACCTCGCTGGGGGGGAAGGAGCCTGAGCTTGTGCGGGAGGTTGAGAGGTACCGACTAGAGATAGTTGGGCTCACCTCCACGCACAGTTTGGGCTCTGGAACCCAACTCCTCGAGAGAGGCTGGACTCTCCACTACTCTGGAGTTGCCCGCGGTGAGAGGCGGCGGGCTGGTGTGGGCTTGCTCATAGCCCCCCAGCTTAGCCTCAATGTGTTGGAGTTTACTCCGATGAACGAGAGGGTCAGGGATAGGTCTCTCACTGTCATTTGTGCCTATGGGCCGAATGGCAGTGCAGAGTACCCGGCCTTCTTAGAGTCTCTAGGAGGGGTGCTGGAAAGTGCTCCGACTGGGGACTCCGTCGTTCTACTGGAGGACTTCAACGCTCACGTGGGCAATGACAGCGACACCTGGAGGGGCGTGATTGGGAGGAATGGCCCCCCTGATCTGAACTCGAGTGGTGTTCTGTTATTGGACTTCTGTGCTAGTCATGGCTTGTCCATAACGAACACCATGTTCAAGCATAAGGGTGTCCATCAGTGCAAGTGGCACCAGGACACCCTAGGCTGGAGATTGATGATCGACTTTGTGGTTGTTTCATCAGACCTCCGGCTGTATGTCTTGGACACTCGGGTGAAAAGAGGGGCGGAGCTATCAACTGATCACCACCTGGTGGTGAGTTGGATCCGATGGCGAGGCAGGAGGCTGGACAGACTCGGTGGACCCAAACGTGCTGTGAGGGTCTGTTGGTAACGTTTGGCCGAGCCCCCTGTCAGAGAGATCTTCAACTCAGAGCTTCGATCGGATCCCGAGGGAGGTTGGAGACATGGAGTCCGAGTGGACAATGTTCTCCGCCTCCATTGTCGACGCGGCCGTTCGGAGCTGTGGCCATAAGGTCTCCGGTGCCTGTCATAGCGGCAATCCCCGAACCCGGTGGTGGACACCGGAAGTAATGGATGCCGTCAAGCTGAAGAAGGAGTCTTATCGAGCCTGGCTGGCTTGTGGGACTCCTGAGGCAGCTGACGGGTACCGGCAGGCCAAGCGGACTGCAGCCCGGATAGTTGTGGAGGCAAAAACTCGGGTCTGGGAGGAGTTTGGTGAGGCCATGGAGAAAGACTATCGGACAGCCTCGAGGAGATTCTGGCAAACCATCCGGCGCCTCAGGAAGGGGAAGCAGTGCCCTGCCAACACTGTTTACAGTGGAAGTGGGCAGTTGCTGACCTCAACTGGGGATATCATCGGACGGTGGAAGGAATACTTCGAGGATCTCCTCAATCCCACCGACACGTCTTCCTCTGAGGAAGCAGAGGAAGACGTGTCGACGAATCCACCACAGAGGCCGAGGGCTCAGAGGTGGATTCGTCCATCACCCAAGCTGAAGTCACCGAGGTAGTTCAGAAGCTTCCTGGTGGTAAGGCACCGGGGGTGGACGAGATCCGCCCTGAGTACCTTAAGTCTCTGGATGTTGCAGGGCTGTCTTGGTTGACACGCCTCTGCAACATCGCGTGGCAGTTGGGGACAGTGCCCCTGGACTTGCAGACCGGGGTGGTAATCCCTCTTTTTAAGAAGGGGGATCGGAGGGTGTGTTCCAACAACAGGGGGATCACACTCCTCAGCCTCCCTGGAAAAGTCTATGCCTATGTACTGGAGAGGAGAACTCGGCCAATAGTCGAACATCGGATCCAGGAGCGATGCGAACAATGCGGTTTTCGTCCTGGTCGTGGAACACTGGACCAGCTCTATACCCTCTTCAGGGTGTTGGAGGGTTCATGGGAGTTTGCCCAACCAGTCCACATGTGCTTTGTGGATTTGGAGAAGGCATTCGACCGTGTCCCTCGTAGCACTCTGTGGGGGGTGCTCTGGGAGTATGGGGTACGGGGCCCCCTGCTAAGGGCTGTCCGGTCCCTGTACGACCAGAGCAGGAGCTTGTTTCGCATTGCCGGCAGTAAGTCAGACCTGTTCCCGGTGCGTGTTGGACTCCGGCAGGGCTGCCCTTTGCCACCGGTCCTGTTCATTAGTTTTATGGACAGGATTTCTAGGCACAGCCAGGGGCCGAAGGGAGTCCGGTTTGGGGACCATAGGATTTCTTCACTGCTTTTTGCAGATGATGTTGTCCTGTTGGCTCCATCAAACCAGGACCTTCAGCGCACACTGGGACGGTTTGCAGCCGAGTGTGAACTGGCTGGGATGAGAATCAGCACCTCCAAGTCCGAGGCCATGGTTCTCAGCCGGAAAAAGGTGGCTTGCCCCCTTAAGGTTGGTGGAGTAGTCCTGCCTCAAGTGGATGAGTTTAAGTATCTTGGGGTCTTGTTCACGAGTGAGGGAAGGACGGAACGGGAGATTGACAGGCGGATCGGTGCAGCTTCTGCAGTAATGCGGTCGATGTACCGGTCCGTCTTGGTGAAGAAGGAGCTGAGCCGTGAGGCGAAGCTCTCGATTTACCGGTCAATCTACGTTCCAACTCTTACCTATGGTCATGAGCTTTGGGTCATGACCGAAAGAATGAGATCCCGGATACAGGCGGTCGAAATGAGCTTCCTCCGTAGGGTGGCTGGGCGCTCCCTTAGAGATAGGGTGAGGAGCTCGGTCAATCGGGAGGAGCTCAGAGTAGAGCCGCTGCTCCTCCACATTGAGAGGAGCCAGCTGAGGTGGCTCGGGCATCTGTTCCGGATGCCTCCTGGACGCCTCCCTGGGGAGGTGTTCCGGGCATGTCCCACCGGGAGGAGGCCCCGGGGAAGACCTAGGACACGCTGGAGGGACTATGTCTCTCGGCTGGGCTGGGAACGCCTCGGGATTCCCCCGGAAGAGCTGGAGGAAGTGTCTGGGGAGAGGGAAGCTTTCCTGTAGCTCAGTGGTTAGAGCATGGCACTAGCAATGCCAAGGTCATGGGTTCGATCCCAGGGATTGCACATACTCAGATACAAATGTATAATATAATGCAATGTAAGTCGCTTTGGATAAAAATGTCTGCCAAATGCATAAATGTAAATGTAAATGTAAATGGGCGTCTCTGCTTAGACTGCTGCCCCCGCGACCCGGCCCCGGATAAGCGGAAGAAAATGAATGAATGAATGAATGTTGAGTGAACAAAAAGATTTTACAAGGAACATTTGCACTGAAAACTTGAAAAGTAAGTGCCTGTTACTTTCATAAAGTTAATCCAGCTAAACTTTATAAGTTCAAACAACATTAAATTTGGCATCATTAAATTGCTTAATATTCTACATAAAAACAACTTAACTGAGTCTGTGCAAAAAGATAACTCAAAAGTTAAGTTGAATGAATGAATTTTTTGAATTTTTATTTTTTACAGTGTACCACATCAGCTTTTTTAAAATTGTTTTCAAATCTTTGTTATAAACTCTGCTTGACAAATGTACTGTATTTAAATTGTTCTCCACACAGGCTACAGTCCTGTAATCTCACCGCTCGCTGTTGTGAGAGTTTGTCATTAGCTCTACAATTTGTCCTGAGGGAGCTGGATCTGAGTAACAATGACCTACAGGATTTTGGAGTGAAGCTGCTCATTGATGGACTGAAGATTTCAAACTGTCTGCACATACTGAGGTTTGTAAAAACATATAAGAGATAATGTGCAGTCAATCAGTCATAATGTTGATGTGTGTCTGTAGATGATCTGACTGTGTGTGTCTGTAGGTTGTCAGGCTGTATGGTGACAGAGGAAGGCTTTGGTTATGTGTCTTCAGCTCTGAGTTCAAACCTCTCACACCTGAGAGAGTTGGATCTGAGCTACAATCACCCAGGACAATCAGGAATCCAGATGCTCTGTGACAAACCGAAGGATCCAAACTGCTCACTGAAGATACTCAAGTATGTACTCAAGTATGTGGTGAGGGAGCTCCATAATTGTGGCTGTTGCAATATTCATCTCGATGCATATCCAACGATACGATACATTAAAGGTGCAATATGTAATATTTTTGCAGTAAAATATCCAAAAACCACTAGGCCAGTGTTATATATTTTGTTCACTTGAGTACTTACAATATCCCAAATGTTTCAAACTATTTGTAAATCGTGAGAAAATTGCAATTTTACCCAAGGCTCCGGGACGTGTGAGGAGTCGCCTGTCAATTGCGTCATACCCGCGTTACCCTCGGTTTCGGGTTTTATTTTGTAGAAACCATGGAAACACCAAAGACGCTTTAATATTTACATGTTTTAATAGACAAGGGAACAACTGTTTTGATATATTTATAGACAGAAAACTAATTATTGTTATATAGCTCAACAGGTTTAGTCTTATTGTTTAAATCTAATTTTCTTGATTTTTTGCGAGTACCATGCTTTACCATGCCTCAGAGAAAAACACTGTTTTGTGAAGCTTTCCTGTAGCTCAGTGGTTAGAGCATGGCACTAGCAATGCCATGGTCATGGGTTCGATCCCAGGGATTGCACATACTTAGATACAAATGTATAGTATAATGCAATGTAAGTCACTTTGGATAAAAGCGTCTGCCAAATGCGTAAATGTAAATGTAAATGTGAAGTAGCTAACATAGCATAATCTGATGCAGCTTTATTTTTAGTAACAGTAATACAGAATTTTCTCCATCATACAATACATTTTAAAATGAATTGCATGCCATTTATCAACACAAGCCATCCAATATTTATTGATATTCTAAAATCGATCCATCTCATATCAATCTATCAATCGATTCGCTGCTCGTGAGGCGTGTGTTGCTCAATCGCTCCAGCTCCTCGTTCAGCTCCCACAACACTCGCTCCTGCTCTGCTTCATACTACAGTAACGTTAATAATCGCATCCATGAACATAATTTCTTCCTGACTCCTATCCTTATTCTTTTGCCCCGTCCGTTGAGGTGGAGACCACATGTCCCAAGATTGCGCGCTCAAACTTGCCGTAATCAAACTATGCCTTTATTTTGAATAGACCTCTAGTGACCTCTAGCAGACAAAATGATTACATACCGAACCTTCAAAGGGGACCTATTATGCTCCCTTTACAAGATGTAAAATAAGTCTCTGATGTCCCCAGAGTGTGTATGTGAAGTATTAGCTCAAAATACCCCACAGAGAATTTTTTTATAGCTGTTAAATTTGCCACTTTTTGGAGGTGTGTGTCCTTTAAATTGCAAATGAGCTGCTGCACTCAGCCTAAGAGGGTGAAGCTTTAAGAGCTGATTCTCCGGTGCCTAATGCCTTTGCGGGTGGTGTTTAATAGACGTGCCGATATTCGGTAATACGATATATCACGATAATGAATATGCACGATATTGTTACTTTGTAACTAGTGGCTTCATAGAAGCAGGAAGTCAAATGAGCCGTTCATATGACAGTGGAAACAGAGGTGTAGAATAAAGGTAAAATATATGAAAAATAAAGCGTTTTCAAAAAAAACAAAGCATTAAGACATCTTAAACTGCGCCCCAAAAGACAATTAAGCCTAGATAAAAACCACTGATCCACCCCTTTAACTAATATTGAAAAAAAATAATAATACCTTCTGTAACAAATGTAGCTATTGCTCATTCTCAATCTTAGTTAATGCATTAACTAATGTTAAATAATGAGATCTTATATAGTGTTACCTGTTCTTTATAATTCTTTTGCACTTTAATTAGTTTGAAACATTTTACTTCATAATTTGTGTACTGCATTATTGTTTTTAAATGTTCAGAGTTATTTTTGTTATAAGAAAAAAGGTTCTTAAACCTGTTATACTGTCACAACACTTTTTTTGCAACTTATTTTAATATTGTGATAATATTGTATACTGTGATAAAAGCTTCAGCAAATATTGCAACATGAAAATTTAATACCGTCACATGCCTAGTGCTTAATAAATTGGTAAACTTAATATCCATAATCAACTCTGATGAACTGTAATAAAGTGCTCTCACCTCTATTACTCTATTCAGTATCACTCTAGAGACTGTATGTTTTGTATTGTCCCTTTGTATTGATATTCGTTCACAAAACAGTATGGTGTGAAATGATTCGCGCAGACATAAATTTCGGTAGAGTCGGGGGAGCATTTTCTTGGAAAAGCAGCTCAGCAGCTCAGATTTCAGGAGTAAATGGAGAGAGCTATGTGGATTAATCCATCCATCTAGAGAACACCTAAAACGCTTGGGAGACATTCTCGTCAGTGCAGCAACTTGCTGTGAACTCGCTCAGGGCTGCGTTTCCCAAAAGCATCGTAAGCTTAAGTTGATCGTAGCTCCATTGAAACCAACGGATCTACGATCAACTTAAGCTTACGATGCTTTTGGGAAACGCAGCCCAGGGTGGTTCTATGTTAAAACAACAGTGTCTGTCAACACTCATGGGTGGGGCCTGTGACCTCACAGATGCCAGGGATCTGGAAATGGCTTGTTCTGAGACACTGCTAACACACATTTATGTCCAAACACCATGCAAAAGTGAATTTTGCATAATAGGTCCCCTTTAAAGGGAACCCTGGGTGTTAACACCATTTTGTTTAGGTGCACAGTGCGTTCTGTGTCCATGGCGTTAAATGGTTGTACTCGGCTAGCTACTGATGCTGTTCTGTTGCTACTTTTACCGCATCACATATGGATGAATAAAACTTGTACATTATGCATCCAATGTAGCTATCCGGAGTCAGGAAGCACACATTGTGGTTTCTTCCATTTCGGTGGATACAGTCATGCTGATGGTGTCTAGTTCTGAGGAGCTGGATGTTGTCAGCGTGGCAACGGGAGATACTGAAGACTTGCCACGTCACTCTCCCAGGTGCTTTCTCGTGCTGTCGCCAAGTTAAACATCGACTGGCCAGCCGAGAAGCAAGAGCAACAGACCAACAGCAAGTTAGATGAACGCTTTTTACCATCTAGGTCTGCTCAGCCTCCACATCGGGCACTACCGTTTTTTCCTGACCTCCACACAGAGGTGTCGAGGTCGTGGAAGAGACCGGTATCATCCCGTGTTTACACCCCTCAGACTTCCACCTACAGCAATGTGGGCGGTCTGAAGAAACATGGGTATGGGGCGTTGCCAAGAACGGAGGAGATGCTGGTGAGCCATCTCTCGCCGCAGGCGGCATTGTCCCTTAAAGCCACTAAGCCACTGAAACAACATCATCGCTAGCTGGGCAAAGCATACTCGGCAGCAGGTCAAGCTGCGGCGTGCTTGCACACGATGGCTATACTGCAAGCATACCAAGCTGACCTGCTAAAGGACTTGGGGGAAAGTGATGTAGTGGGTGCTGATCTTATCCAGGAGTTGCGTCAGTCAGCTGATTTAGTGCTCTGTGCCACCAAGGAGACGGCCAAGTCAGTCTGCCAATCTATGGCAGCACTGGTGGCCACGGAGCGTCATCTATGGTTAAATCTGTCTGAAACAATACGTTTCTCCTGGATGCCCCACTGATTCCGTCTGGCCTCTTCTGTGACGCTGTTACATAGTGCTGCTGTAATCAATAATGTAAATCTAACTCAGAGATTGGGCTCTAAATGAGCTCAGTGATTCAGGTCAAATAATGATTATATGAAAACATAACCAACGCCACCTGATCATCTTTTCTCTTTGCTTGTCTGGCTGTTACGACTTAGTTACAACAGCCCAAACAAAATATAATATTATAAAGTCAAGGGTCAAGAGTTAAACTCAAGCAAACCCCAATCTCCATGATGGTGACTTAATTTTTGATTTTCTCCTTTGGTGATTCTGCTTGTTATCATCAGCTGTCTTCAATAATGGTCAATCATCGCTCAATTAATCACTTAATTATCTCATTAACTTTAACACTGCTTCAGTGTTCATTTAACACTCTTATTGGAGTTTTTGCTGTGAAAACTAGAAAACCAAAAAGATTTAACATCACAGGTGTCAGTACTGCATAATATTGGAACTGGAAAAATACAGTGATACCAAAATTTAAAACAGCACAATACCATCTGTCACGGAAATAAAGGCTGATGCAAGTGTAAGTTTACATTTCTAATTTATTGAGCTTCACACACAAAGGATTGATCAGCAGACACGTAGCAGACAGCAGGAGAGCGGTGACGCAGGGACTTCGATGGGCCGCCAGGAACAGGTGAGTGAAGATCGTGGTGGAAGTCCGTGTGAGTGAAGAACACCGTGAAGAATCCGACGAGGAACAGGAGACAGGAACACAACGGCAATCCAGCGGAAGAACACACGAGTAGAACAGGGAACAACACAGGGGAACTCCAAACAACAATCTGACAAACATGAGACGAAAGACAGGGCAATAAATAGGCTGGTTTATGACATACAGCTGCCGCTGATCATTGACAATCAGCGGCGACGCCCACATGAAACACACACACAAACACCAGAATGAGACAGCGGATCACCAACCGTGACAGTACCCTCCCTCCTAGGAATGCCTCCTAGCGTTCCCAGAAGCACCTTACTGTCGAGTGTAATCATCGATAAGGGAGTGATCCAGGATGTCCCTAGCAGGTACCCAACTTCTCTCCTCCGGACCGTAACCTTCCCAGTCCACCAAATACTGGAATCCGCGTCCCCTCCGTCTCGAGTCCAGAATACGATTTACCAAATATGTGGGTTCCCCGTCTACGAGTTGCGGCGGTGGGGGAACCGGGGTCGGCAGATTAATGTGTGAATGAAACACAGGTTTAATTTTGGACACATGAAAGGCGGGGTGAATTCTCCTGTATGGCGGAGGAAGTTTGAGTCGGACTGCCACCGGACTAATGATCTTGGTGACAGGGAATGGGACAATAAATTTAGGAGCTAACTTATTAGACACGGAGCGGAGTGGAATGTTCGTAGTAGAAAGCCACACTTTTTGACCCATGACGTATACGGGAGGCTTTGACCGGTGGCGATCAGTCTTAGCCTTGGTGCGCGCCCCCACCTGAAGGAGAGTCTTACGGGCTCTACTCCAAGTGCGGTGGCACCTCTGGATGAAGGCTTGAGCGGAGGGGACCGCGACTTCGGATTCCAGACTGGGAAAAACCGGTGGCTGGTAACCTAAGCTACATTCAAACGGCGAGAGGCCCGTGGGTGACACTGGTAACGAATTATGCGCGTACTCAACCATAGAGAGTTGTTGGCTCCAGGAGGAAGGATTCTTGGAAACCAAACATCGCAACATTCTTTCCAAATCTTGGTTGGCTCTCTCGGTTTGGTCATTGCTCTGAGGGTGGAACCCCGACGAAAGACTGACAGTCGCCCCCAGTAGCCTACAAAACTCTTGCCAAAATTTGGACACAAATTGGGGACCCCTGTCGGAAACCACATCCATCGGGAGGCCATGTAACCGAAAGACATGGTCTACGACAGCTACCGCTGTCTCCTTAGCAGAAGGTAATTTAGGTAAAGGAATGAAATGGGCCGCCTTCGAGAACCGGTCCACTACGGTCAAAACAACCATGTTCCCCTGGGAGGGTGGGAGGGCGATGACAAAATCTAGCGCAATGTGGGACAAGGGTCTCGAAGGGACAGACAGCGGTTGGAGTAACCCATCTGGGGGTCGATTGGAAGTCTTACCAGTGGCACAAATCGAGCAAGCCAAAACAAAACTGTGAATGTCACGAGCCATAGCAGGCCACCAGAATCGTTGCTTGACAAAAAAAACCTGGTGCGATTAACCCCTGGATGACAAGCCACATTGGAACAATGCCCCCACTTGATAACACTGGACCATAACCTCTCCGGCACAAATAATCGATTCGGTGGGCACCCGGGTGGAGGCGTTACCCCTTCTAAGGCCGTTTTGACCTTCGATTCGACCTCCCATGTCAGAGTGGAGACCACTAATGTCTCGGGTAGAATACACTCGGGAGTAGACAGGCGTTCGGAAGGATCAAAAATACGAGACAAAGAATCGAGTTTGATGTTTTTAGAACCCGGGCGGTACGAGAGAGAAAAATCAAATCGTCCGAAAAAAAAGTGCCCACCGAGCCTGCCTGGAGTTTAGTGTTTTGGCAGATCTGATATATTCTAAGTTCTTGTGATCAGTCCAAACGATAAAAGGTACTCCCGAACCTTCCAACCACTTCCAAAATTGTTTATTTAATTTTTTACTTTTACTCACCCTCATGTTGTTTCTTTAGTGTGAAACACAAAATAAATTTGTGTGTAATGAAAATGCTGTCAAAAATAGCCCGTGAGTGTATTTTTGCTTTTCCTTTGTGTCTTATCTTTAGAATATGCATATGACATCATGTTTGTGTTTTATAGTGTGGATCATGGAGAATTAAGAAGTAAAGCACCTCATAAATGTAGGTCTACACACAATCATTTAGTGATTTTTTTATTTATTTATTTTATTTTATTTTTGGGGGAGGGGGGTCATTTTGTCTCACCTCATCTCTCTTTTTGTGTTCAGATGCCTGTGATCTCACACTGGATCCAAACACTGCACACACTCAACTCATTCTGTCTGAGGAGAACAGGAAGGTGACACGTGTGGAAGAGAATCAGCCGCATCCTGATCATCCAGAGAGATTTGTTGATATTGCTCAGGTTCTGTGTGGAGGGAGACTGACTAGACGCTGTTACTGGGAGGTTGAATGGAGTGGAGATTCTGAAATATCAGTGACATATAAAGGAATCAGCAGGAAAGGAGGGAGTGGCTGTGTGTTTGGATTCAATGACAAATCCTGGAGTCTGGAGTGCTCTAATAACAGATTCACTGTCTGGCACAATTCTAAGAAAATTGTTCCGAAAACAGTCACACCAGCCTCTCCACGACACTCTAATAGAGTAGGAGTGTATCTGAACTGGTCGTCTGGCACTCTGTCCTTCTACAGCGTCTCTGACACACACACACTCACACACTTACACACATTCAACACCACATTCACTGAACCCCTCTATGCTGGATTTGGGGTTCATTCGGACTCTACAGTGTCTCTGAGGAACATTAAACAACCTCCTGTGAGAAACAACAGTGATACACACACAACCGGGTGAGTGGCTATATATATATATATATATATACACATATATATAGATGTGTATATATTTAGTGTATAAACTCAAATTTAGCAATTTTTTTGTTGAATTTTACCAACCACTTTCTGTAAACTAAGTTAGCATTTAATGTTTAAATTTTACTTAAAAAAACTGATTTATAATATCTGAGACATTTTCAACTTTAGCTTATTGATAGAGAATAAGTTTATGTAGGCTAATTAAAGAAAAAAAGAAAAAATACTGTCACACATACCAATGGTGAATGTATTTAAAAAGAATACAGGCAATACATTTTTCCACCCTGTCATGAAACTGCTTGAATTATATTTTTAGATAAAAAGGTTTCATCATATACTTGCTATCTTGAATCTTAACTGTGCATAAAACAATCATCTCACTCTTTTATTCTCCCTCTCTCTGTGCTACAGGTTCTCTAACCTCAAGATGCATCTGGAGAATGATCTTCAAACCAGAAAGAAGGATCAATCCAGTATCTCCACTGCAACTGAGAAAGACAAGCTGTGTCTGAATACTGTGGAAGAAAAAGTAGAATTTTATGAAAAAAATTGGTCAGATCTCATTCAAAGAGTTAACAATATTAAGATTATTGCAGATAAACTGCTTCAGCAGAAAACAATTAATAAGGAACAGTATTCCAGAATCACACATGTTAATTCAACCAGTCAGGAGAGCATGAGAGAGATCTGTGACATTATAAATACAGGGAAAATTGATCATGTGAAAGCTGAATTCATCTCAATTCTTCAGAAAGAGGAGTGTTGCCTTTTAGAACACTGGTCTGATTAAACACCATGAGCTCAAGGTGCATGAATTTAAAACTGCTGAAGATAAACTGAAGACCTTTCTAGTGATGATAAAGGAAAAATATTGCTTTAGTCAAAATTACCAAAATATACATAGCAGCTATAGTTTCCAAAGTATTAATTAATTTTAACTTTACAAAGAAATCTCATAAATGTGTGTTTTTGTTTTGTTTTTGTTTACATGGCACAGCTGGCCACATTACACTTTTCCTTCCATTGATTTACATTCAATATACATGCAAATGCAGTAAATTTAAATAAATAAATAAAATTTCGCTGTATTCCAAGGTTCAAAGCCGGTTCTCAATACTGTATGTGTTCTTATGTTCTTTGTGAATCGTCATCAGTCTCTGCCCAAGTACGATCACTGGGCACTCAATGCTCATGTACCCCGTCGAGAACAGCCTTATCTTATTAAGTCCTTCTGACATTAGTTTCTGGTTCTGATGTGTCTTTAGTGTAGTTAAACATGAGATATTATATGTTTGGGGTATATACAGTGGGTACGGAAAGTATTCAGACCCCCTTACATTTTTCACTCTTTGTTATTTTGCAGCCATTTGCTAAAATCATTTAAGTTCTACAACATCTCAAGGATGATCAGAAGAAATGGACAGCACCTGAGTTAAATATATGAGTGTCACAGCAAAGGGTCTGAATACTTAGGACCATGTGATATTTCAGTTTTTCTTTTTTTTAATAAATCTGCAAAAATGTCAACAATTCTGTTTTTCTGTCAATATGGGGTGCTGTGTGTACATTAATGAGGAAAAAAATGAACTTAAATGAGTTTAGCAAATGGCTGCAATATAACAAAGAGTGAAACATTTAAGGGGGTCTGAATACTTTCCGTACCCACTGTATAACAGGCAATCTTTTGTCTCATATTTTTTTCTGGGCCAGGTATCATAAGTTTAGTACAATTTTAAAAATAATATAAATATAGATTGCAGCTGCCTTTGTACTTTTGACCATAATTGTTGCTTGTCTTTTTTCCTATTGTATTAGCTTCTTTTGTTTAAATATATATTACAGTGAGGATAAACAGAGTAGACATGTATTTCCAAGATGATCTATGTGAAGTTAGCAGATACACTGCCTTTCCATATCGACAGGACTGTGTCCTCCTGGCTTCTGTCTGAACTACCAAGGACACAAGTTCAAACTTTGCATTTAGAAAAGCTCATGTTTGGTGAACTCTGACCTGTGAATTCATATCACATAAAGAGCGTGAACAATTGAAGACATCTTAGCTGAATTAAATGAATACAAACTTTAAAGTTTTGCAGTAAAGTGATATTGATTGAATTGATGTTATATGTTGAATTATGTTTTTCAAAAATAGACATTGTAGAGTGTGTGAGATCCGTTCACAATACTGTGTACTAATGGGGACAATCTGCAACCCATGACGCCAGTGGTATTTTTTTGGAAAAGTTTTTTTTTCTTTTTTTGTCAGTATGAAATCCATCAGAGTGAACATCAAACCTGTGTCTTCCAGGAGCAAACACATGATATTCTTAACTGATTATGACACATGTGATGGTCTATGGTTTCTCTTAACTGTGCAAAAGAATAAATCATCTAAGAATCTCTTTGTGGATGTTGGTGTTGTGCATTAAACTCTCCATGTCTGTTCTTCAGATTTACCAACCAAATGACTGTAAATCTTCAATAAACTCCAGTATTGAAAGCATTATGTCTGTATGTTGATGTGTTAGAATGACAATTCACAACTGTTTAATGAGGGGGAACCGCTAGAAATCTCATGAATAGTGTGTTATTCATTCACCCATAGTGTCAGACTACAGTTGATATCAAAGATGGCAAAATATCTTATTTTTTTGTTCCAAATAAGAAAGTCATTCACATTTGGAAAGACATTATAATGACAGAATGTTTGTGGTGATCTTTCCCTTTAACATGCTCGTTGCTTTACTTGAGAATGTGATGATGACGTGCGCCACTAGATGTTCACTGAACACTGACACAAACTCGCACTGGACTCAAGTTTGAGTGGATTGTTCATTATGTTTATGTTTGACAAACTGACTGAACTGTGCGGTACGGTGGCCCAGAAGTGCATAACACAACAAAATTTAAAAAGCAAACATAAGTTAACAACACAACAGTATCAAGCCACAACACGACAGAAATGTTCCCGACCACTATGGGTCTCTCAGCTCGGTAAAGTAAATTTCCTTGCCAATGTTCTTTAGAGTCGACAGTCTTACAAAGATACATAGATGCAAACTCCTTTTAAGATCAAAATAGGTCACCTCTGGGGTTTGCATATATCCAATGGGAAAGTGTTTTTGTGGATTAGGGGGTCTTACAAGGGCATTTTTGAACTTACAAGGGTAAATAAAGAACTGGTTGTTTAATACTGTAGAGTGTTTCCTGTACTCTTTACTTTAAAAACTGTCTATAAAGAGTCATATTTTAAGTATTTGAGGTCTGAGATGTGGGAACAGTGAAGAGAAGAGGGCAGTTTGCAGTTTAGCTCAGTATTGTCATCTAATCATCCAATAAGTACTTAAATAGCCTGTACAGCACTTCATCTTTTATACCATGAGATTTTGATCAAATGCTGATTTTGGTAAAATGATGCAACAATATGTAATTTTATTTATTTTTTCATAAAAAAATTACAGTTTTGGACATAAAAGGTAATAAAAGAAAAAAAAAAACTTTAGTAACATAATGAGCATCTAAAGCAAACATCTTTAAAAAGAATTCCGTGCGGAGCATGTCCCTGTCCCACATATTGTTCTCACCTTTTTTGCCCCTTACCTGTTTGTATCCCTGAAGATACACTGTAAATTCAAATAGTATTCCTTACTATAAAAACACTAGTATGTTTACTTGATTTTAACCAAAATGTTGACTTTACTACAAATTTGTAATTGTTGCTGAAATGTTTGAACAGATAGTTCCCATAACTAATGTAATTTGAGTAAAATTACAAAATATTTTCAAGACATGCCAAGACATCCCTCCACACAGTGCAGAATCACATGGACTGAGGATTCAACGTTATGTTTGTAGAGTGGATCTACTTCGGTGAAATAAAAGTAAAAGCTATTCTTGCTGTCTATTAATGGCTTGTTTACTCAGAAAACCCAAGTTAAGATCAATTAGTTTGATGTTGATTTTCCTAAAAAGTTTTTTTTTACTTACCATGATGGTGATTCATGTTCCCTTTGGTTGGGCACTTGGAACTTTATTAAAGATTTTATAATTCTCTCCATTTTGGTGCAGCCATGCATCAAGAAATCGTTTATGGTTTCAAAGAAAGAGGATTAATGAAAAGATCATTTTTAAGAGATGATCTGATTTCTAACTGAATGTTGTTAAGTTAGATGTTTAATTTTCGTATTCAGTAGTAAAGTTTTAAAATGTTTGTGCTAACACTATGTAGCGATGTAGCGTTTTGTACAGTTGTCAATCAATTTATGGGTGGAATATGAATAAAACAACTCATAAAGCTTTATGAATAATTATTATGCATATACCGACCCAAGGGGGAATTAAACATATATTGTGAATTAACTACAACGAATTATAATCAATTACAAATATGCTTAGTTCTGGTTTAATAATTATTTAGAGAAACTGTTAGTTTGTCCCGCAAACTGCAGCTCCTCAGAATGTTATTAAAAGGAAGGTCTTTTCTCTGGCCACGAGAAAGACTTCCTATTCTAGCATCCAAACGTAAAGCAAGGATATAGGATCGAAACGTTAAAGTGACCTGGCTTCTGTTGAATGAGCAAAAGAACAAAAAGCATGGATATAATGTATTTAATATATGAAAACTACTAGTACAGGGGTTATGCGTCTAAATATATACAGAGGATATATGCACATATATACAAGCGTGGAAGTAAAGACAGGCAAAGAAAGATGATCAAAGAATGGCAAATTACAACAGTTAAACCTTTTGAAAGCCAGCACAGAAATCAGTTTTTCAAAGGAATTATAATACTTGCATATTGGTTCAAGTCAGTGTGCAGTAGAGTTTCAGTACACGGCTTGGATCGATTGGTCCTTTCCGAGAGGGTTTGCTCTGGCGGGGTTTTCAAACGAGGTTTAAACTTAAGAGTAAAATAACCGAAGAGAGAGAAGAGAGAGAGTCCAAGGAGATGGTCGTCCCGGAAGGAGCTGAGCGCGTGATGACAGCGCTGTCGCCTGAGGCAGTTCAGGGGCAGTCGAGAGACAATCGGGAGACCAAGGAAAAATTGTGTGTTGTTGTTTTTATGGAAAACCAAGCTAACACACCTCCTGAATTGTAACGGCCAATAGATGCGCAGCACTATCTGGCGGGCAAAGTTCCTTTGTTTGGTCTCCTAGCTGAATTTGCATACTTTATGACTATCAGATCGGATTTTGAGATGGAGTACTTTCTTCACAATATCATTAAACACATAGAAAAATGCATTTGTCAGCTATGTGACATATCTCAGTGAATGAGCAGTAGCCAGAGCTTTAAAACGAGATCAAACTCGATAGATCAGAAAGGCATATAAAAGAAGTTATGGTTTACAGACAAAATTCCATCATTACAACTAAAACTAACTCAACTACAGTTATTTAAACTACGTCTAAACATTAGGAAACATGCATATGATTGAGATACATGACGGGTACATTTTGGCATAGTTATATTTTACATATACAGTCAATAATGTATGTTTTTGTGTGTGTCTGTGTGTGTGGTGTGTGTGTTGGAATTTGTCTGGTCAGTCTCTGGGCTCACACCAGGGGGTCGATCCTTTGAAGTCTCCAGAACTGGAGAGAGGGCATCTATGTTTAATTTCGGCCAGGCCACAAAGTTGTCAAATCTGCTCATCTTTTGCAGACCGGCCGGAGCCGAGGCGAGATTTTACGACACAGTCCAGCATGCTAAAAGCGTTTTGAACATTCCAAAGTTTATTGATTATCCTGATACGTGTGCATATGCTACAACTGTGTTATCAACATCTTGTTAAACTTTTAATTGAGTATCTGTAACAGTAGCTTACAGCTGACCACTTGAGCCACACACAGATCTCAACATTCAGCATGCAAACCACAACAATGGTGACAATAACATTTTATTTAAAGTAAATTAAGTTCTCTCTACAGTTCTTCTTTTAGTTAGTAGTACTCTCGTGTAAGTGAACTATACTAACAAAGCTTTTGTCAGTACAACATACTATTCTTCTTTCACTTTACTTGAAGAAAATGTGGAAACCGATTGCACATAGTTTTTTAAGTCTACGTAGCATAAAATGGCAGATTAAAGCCATGTTGAGAATAATAGATGTTTGCAGAACACAATATTACACTGTTAGTTAAATGGAATTTCTTGTGTGATCTTACTATTAAATCTTAAGTAAGATTAGTAAATATTCTAGAGTATGTTAACTAGAATTGACATTAAACTAACTTGATATTTATTACTTAATTTACTTAGGAAGAGTTAGATTTCTTTACTTTTAATAGATTATTAACTTAACTTCAGTTTTCCCTTTAAGTTTGCATTTCAAAAATAAGGCAATCGGTTTCCAAACTTTTTTTAAGTAAACTGAACTTGTTAGAATTTACAGTGTATCAATACCATGATTAGTTTTAACAGTAACCACTGTATATCGACATGAAATATTAATTCAAAATCACCTACATGCATAGTTCTATTTCTATAATTCATAGTTTTGCTACAGTTTCCGGGTTGAATGACATGTTTCCTGGAAACGGTGTGCAACGGGTTTGAGATACATTTTCTCTTGTTTGGTGGGTGTGTCAGAAATGATGACATTTCTGACACACCCAGAAATGTCATTTCTGCATTAACATGTATAACCACATAAAAGTACTATACATATTTATATATTTTGCTATTGTATTGTGGAGTGACACATTCATAAACTTTTATGAAATTATAAAATATAATGGTAAATATTACAATATCATAGATTCTAGAACAACAATGATGCAGCAATAATAATAAGCCTAATACTCATAATAAAATAATAAGGTCATATAGATCATAACACAGGCTCAGAGGTAAGAAGTGGATTATCCTTCATCTGAAATGTTTGTCTTTTCATCCTGAAATGCGAGGCAAATGTTGGATCACAATTATTAGAAGTTTCCACAAATCCCTTCACTCGATTGGGATGTTCTCTTTTATTCTGGACGGAGGGCAGTGACTGTAACATTGAGAGGATTTTCCAGTATTAAACACGTATTTATACCGATTTCATCAGGCTCTGAAAATTCTTCAAAAAGAACACAAAGAATAGCTTCTCAGCTGCCATAGTAGCAACTCTTGCGTCATCAGAACAGGGTGTTCAACGCACCACCGTTTCCATTAAAAAAATGTTTCACAGCGTTTTGTCGGAGCTGAACGCAGCCCTGGAGGGCAAAACAGCCTAACCGCAGCACAAGCCTGTCAATTTTCCATCTTAAAAACAAAAACATGTGAACAAGATGCAAGTTTTGCGCACTAGTGATCCATATACAGCACCTGCAGTGATTTCAATCATTAAAAACAGCGTGACAATTTTTTAAAAAGCTAACATGAAAAACACTAGGGTGGTTATTTGGACCAATAAAGGCTGATTTATACGACGTAACCTGACGTGCACCTCTTCAAAAATGTAACAACGTGTCAGTTCTACGCAGACCACAAGTGCTGTGATTGGTCTGCTAGAACCCCTCCCTCAGGTCAAAAAACTGGTGGGGATTTCTTGTAGATTCACCTTATGTAGACCTTCATCTGTTTAAATATCACAAAATAGCCATGTCAGTCACATTCTTTTTTTTCAGATTCAGTGGAAACTGGCTAAACAGAATGGAGATTAGTTACAATCCTCAAATTTAATACAGATTCAGGAATAAGAATGATTACCTGAATGATGAAGCAGTAATCAGGGAGCAGGAGATAAGGTACAGGATAGCATCAAGTCCCAGGTCAGGTGATAATCCTATTGACTACAACTCAATATATTATCACCGTGCGTTCCAAACAGGATATATCACCCTGTGAAGGGCACTTCAGAGTAAAAACAATCATGGCCACCATATTGAAGGGTTGTTTCAAACCAAAGTGCTCAAAACTGGCCACTTCAAAGGGTCCTTCAGAATTTCAATTTCAAAGGGTACAACTGATGGACATTTTGAGCCCCCATGATCCTTTGTGTAACGGGTAGATATTATTAAAAAATATATATATATTGGGAACTTCCTACAGCACTGTTATCAATAACTCCACCTTGGATGTTTCCTGCAGTGTTCTTGGATTTTTATATGTTAGAATTAATGAAGGTATTTAAAGAATCAGGAGACATTGAAGATAGACTACAAACTGTGTATCAAGCATTTACTCCAGTATATACTGATGGATCTGAAGATCCTAACACAGGGAGAACAGGTTTTGCTTTTAGTTGTCCATCCTTAAACATCTTTATTAATAGGAGAACATCAGATCATTGATCAGTATACACTGTAGAGAGGATGGCAATAGCAACAGCACTACAGTGGATAGAAGACACTGGAATCAAAAATATTATACTTTGTACAGATTCATGTTTAGCATTATTGCAATCATTCATATCTCACATGAGATATATGAAAATCTGTATAGATTTAAGAATATGAACATCATGATAATATTTATGTGGATACCAGCTCAATAAAGGGCAATGAAAGGTTGCTGGATTAGCAAAGCAGGCTTTGGAAAATGAGGACATCATGAATATCTCACTTAGTAAATATGAAGCAAAAGCAGTAATTAAAGCATATACCACTAAGGAGTGCACTGTTAGAAAAAAAGGTACAAAATTGTACCTTTAGGGGTACAATGGTACAAATTTGTACCCTTGTGATTTGTACCTTAAGAGACCAGTTTTGTACCTTTGGTGACAATTTTGTACCTTTATTTAACAGTACAAAAATTGACCCTTCAAAAGAATACAAAATTGGCTTTGACAGCGTACAATCGTTGACTATAATGAGATATATATTTTACACACACACACACGCTGAATTAAAATCAGAATTTATTAAATCCTTTTCATTTTCACATTTTACAACATTTTATTCAAAACACATTTTTAAACATTCCACATGAGTCCATCTTGCCGGGTGTTAAAAAGTAACACTGAAGCAGTGTTAAAGTTAATGAGATAATTGATTGATGATTGAGTGATGATTGACAATTAGTGGAGACACCTGATGATAATAAGCAGAATCACTGAAGAAACAACAAGAGAAAAAGAGACACAACAACTACAACTGACTTCCAGCCATTAAACATTATTACACTTATTATTAACCAGTTTGATTTGATTTCTGTCATACATCAACAAAAGTTCTTATTGAGAATTAACAGATGTTTAGATGTTAATGTTTTAATGAAAGTTTAGTTTGAAGTCACCATGATGGTGAAAAGCATTTCCTTTAGTTGGGCTCTTGACTCTATGTATTAATATTAATTTATCTCTGGCTGCTCCAACTTTGTGTTTGTAGAGCACATTTATTACGGCCAGAGAAACTATGATCTGAGCTGTGTTTCCCAAAAGTGCAGTGAGCCAAAGTTGATCAATTTATGTTTACAATGCTTTGGGAAGCACAGTCATAATGGTTGTGTTTTCTCATTATGAAATGATCAGATTCATTGGTGACATCCAGTATTAACTGGTGATATAGATGTTATATTATTTCTTTATAGTAAATCTGTTATCGCTTGAGATCCAGCAGAGCTTTTATAATCTGAAGGGTTTTTTTGAAACACACACAGACATCAAGAATCAGCATATGACCCTCAACAATGGTGACAATCAAACAAAGTGCTTCATGTTGCAGTGCATGATGGGAGCCACCAATCAAAACTCATCCATGGCTCCCATCATGCATTGCTGCATGAATAAATTATACAGCTAAATTGTCCTGTAATTTTCGTAGATTGTTCATGTTTGCTTTATTTTTCTGTTGTTTTGTTGTGACAGTAGCTTGTTTTGTGATGTTCAGAGTTGATCTGTTTGTCAGTATTTTGTATTTATTTATCGTCACCGTTCTTGAGAATCATATGCTGATTCTTGATGTCTGTGTGTGTTTAAACACTGAAGCTTCAGTGCTTAATGTATTATTCTAAAAAAAGGAAAAGTCATACTGTTGATGGATCTCAAGCTGTGAAGTCACAGGACTACAATCATTAATACTAAAGCTACACATCAAACACACAGTCACAGATTTAGACTGTAATCGCCATCACATGACAATTATATCATCATCAAATTATATTGTGACCAACTCATATTTTCTCTGACCATAGCAAATGTGCTTTACAAACACAAAGTTGGAGCAGCCAGAGAAAAATTAATAATAAATGGTAAAGAGTCAAGAGCCCAACTAAAGCAAACGCTGACCTCTTTCATGGTGACTTGAAATGAAACATTCATAAAACATTAATTAACACCTTTTTTCTCTCTTTCCTTCAGTGATTCTGCTTATTATCATCAGGTGTCTCCACTAATTGTCAATCATCACTCAATCATCAATCAATTATCTCATTAACTTTAACACTGCTTCAGTGTTACTTTTTAACACCCGGCAAGATGGACTCATATGGAGTGTTTAAAAATGTGTTTAAAATGAAATGTTGTAAAATGTGAAAATGAAAAGGATTTAATAAATTCTGATTTTAATTCAGCGTGTGTAATATATATATATATATATATATATATATATATATATCACAGTCAACGATTGTACGCTGTCAAAGCCAATTTTGTCCCCTTTTTGAAGGGTCCATTTTTGTACTGTTAAATAAAGGTACAAAACTGGCCTCTTAAGGTACAAATCACAAGGGTACAAATTTGTACCTTTGTACCATTGTACCCCTAAAGGTACAATTTTGTACTTTTTTGAGAGTGTGGCAACAAAAATGGGATACAGCAAATACAGGATGTCAGCTTTATGAAATACAACGGGAAGTAGGAGGGGTGAGGAAGACAAGAAGAAATACTAAAGAGGAAACTATTCTAACCAGATAAAGGGTTGGACATACCATGCTGTGAGAGAGAGAGGAGAGGAGAGCTGAGTTTGAGAGTGTCACAAAGAGAAAGTGAGTGTTGTGTCGTGTTCGAGAAGCTCGTTCGATAGTGTTAATCAGGGCTTTAGTCGACTAAAGGACGACAGCATCAAGTGTTTTTGTGAACAGTGTCCCACATTTCGTCATTGGATTTTTTGTGTCGTTTTGCTCTGTGGATTGCATTGCATTGATCTGTGACGCAGTAATGCTCTGTGAAGGCTACGAGAACTGTCAGTGCTTCTTCTAAAGTACAGTTTTTCCTTGATTGACGACGATTGAAGACATTTGTCACATTTTAATTGAGAAGCAGCCTTAGGAACTAACGATTCAACTGAACTGGTCACACGTTATTTGATTGTTTTGCACTTGTCATCGCGCGTGAGAACTGAGAACGGCTGTACATTGCCATTCGTGCGGGACATAGTTTTTGTGAAGGTTCAAGTTTCAGATTATCTTGTATAACCCTGCCATCCACCGACATTGATTCATTTGGCGGGTTTGACTCATCTTGACACTTTTTCATTTTTTGGGATGTTAGTGATTCAACTACGAGTTTATTTCAACGCACGCTACGTCGAGACCATGCATCTCAAATAGTTTTTCTATGGACTGTTTTTCCCCAAGGTTATTTTTTTTTAATATTTTGATCTAATGAACAGTGAACTGTGAGAGTTCACCTGAACTACAGAACCCAATGTGAATGTGAACACCTAAAGAGACGTTTCACGTAAGTGTTTCTAATGTGAAATTTCATTGTGTATGCCATTGTTTTGTTTTTTTTTTGTTTGTTTTTTCAAGTGTGACTCTTTAACAGTGATCATTTGCACAGTGAAAACTCATCTTAAGTGGGGTTACGAAAAATTACAGGTGTTTTCCATTTTGAAGAACCATTGGGTTTGACTATTGTAACTTCGTTAAAGTTGGTTTTATATTCGCACATTCGGACTTCTGATAAATTAAGACTTTCCAATAAATGTGCAATAAATTAATGTTTGCGAATTTTAAGCAGCGACATGATATTGACAACCAACGATTGTCAACTTAAAACATTTTTCACAGTCGATCAAAATAGGCAAGTATTGTTTTAATGGCATATTTACTTGTGAATGTCCACTGAATGTCCAATGTAGTGTGATTAACAAGCTATTGAATACGGATGTCCGAATGTGCGAATATAAAACCAACTTTACCGAAGTCTATTGTATAGGTTAAAAGTCAATAACTTTTACATTGAAGGTGATAGTGGCCTAGTGAGTTTAAAAGAAAACTCAAAGAGTGTATTTTTTTTTTATTATTTGCTTTTATCTAATGATTATTTAAATTAAAGTAACACTTCATTACAAGGAAGGAAAATATACATTTGTTTAATTTTTGTACTTACCTTCAGTGTATTATTTATTTATTTTCTTTTGGTTGAAAGCTGTCAGGGAGTAGGGGCGTCTTACCCACTTTATTAGATCAGGGAAGGGAGGAGTATTTTAGACTGTGTCTCACACACATTTACTTCAGGAAGCCATCTCGTGACATTACTCTTAACTGAAGCCTACCCTTGTCGGTCTCTAGAGTGTATCTCAATAAAGTAGGACACAACATAAATACATTAGTATATAGCAAGACTAAAAGAACTGAAAACGGGGACTAAGATCCTTTCGTTATTCAGTCTTCCAGGGCAGCTCTAACAAATTTCCCCTACAAGACGGGCTAAATACCCCCGTTACATTTGCACAGGGAAGTTGTTTGTCGTCAGAGAATGGGTTCAGGTGGCTCGGAGTTTGATTTTACCTATAACTGTATGTATAGTATTTTTCTATACTACTGTAATATTTGTACAAGTTAGATTTGGTACATTATTATGGTCAAAATGATATTGTACACTGCAAAAAATGCTGTTCTTACTTAGAGTTTTTGTCTTGTTTCTAGTCAAAATATCTTAAAGTTCTTAAATCAAGAAGCATTTTCTTGACAAGTAAAAATTATTTTCTTGTTTTCAGTTTGAAATAAGATTATTTTGCTTACCCCATTGGCAGATTATTTTGCTTGTTTTAAGGAAAAACTCTCTTAATTTTGACTTATTTTTCCTGAAAACAAGAACATAATTTTTACTTGTCTAGAAAATGCTTCTTGATCTAAGAATTTTTAGATATTTGGACTGGAAACAAGACAAAAATTCTAAGTAAGAACAGCATTTTTTGCAGTGTACTTAACAGATCCCTTTATCGGTCCATTCAAATGTCTCAAATACATAGACACAATATACATTATATTTAATGTAAAAAAATAAATAAACTAACGTTAAACAAAATGCGTGCTTTTTGGGGGGTTAACCAGCATACAAAATGTGCGACAAAGGCGCTTCCTCGTGTGTTCCGAAAGAAGAGCTTTTCTGACCCCTACACCATCCCTTAGAAGCTCTCTCTCCGGAGGGTAAACCCTTTGAAAGGATTAGGGCATAGGGATGGAACGCAGTGACTGTCACATTTATCAAGAGGGTGCTTTTCATTTTTTTTTTATTGTCTATCCTCATCTGCCTTCATTGTTGTTAAAGGAAAGAAGTCAAGGTGCTCTGCAAGCATTGAGTTATAGATGCAATACATGTGCTATGTGTAAAGTATGATATTCTTGCTCACGTTCATGTCACTAATAAATAAATATATCTTAATAAATATGTATAGGACACACCTGTGTTTTCTCTCTTATGAGGAAGAATTGATTAAACTACTGAGAAGTGCACATGCAAAACCAAAATGGGCAATTAATGGCCAACAATGGATGTTTTTCAACCATTTTTCAACAGACTTGCTAAAATTATGAAGGCCCACCCTAAACCAAACCCCCAGTGGATTAGAGCAAATCGGGTAAAAGCCCATTGTGGTTTGAAAACGCCCCACTGATTGAGAAACACCCACTAGTGTTCTGCAGAGATACAGACCTGCAGAATCTTGTGGTCTTCAACTACAAATCACTGTTAGATCAATGTCACTGTCTCCACCCATGTGTGCTGTTGACTTTCATCAAAATTTCAATGTTGATCCAACATACATTAAACATTGAAATGTCAATCTCAACCAAATTATGGTTTGGATCAAAACTCAACATTGTATCAATGTTACCAAGCTATCTGGGATAGATTATGATCCACAAATAAATGTAAAGAGATTCACAAAAAATAATGGTATGCACAAATGAATAGAATAAGATACACAAAAATATATGTTAGGAGTGTCACAAAAAATTTTTAAATTTACAAATATATATAATGAGATTTGCAAATAAAAAAAACTTATTCACAAATATGTTTTTGTCACAAGCACAACTCTGCCTGCATTTATTTGTGAATTGCTTTCTGTGCATTTGTGAATCACCTCACACATTTGTGGATTCTGAAACAATTCTAGCGTCACGACTGCAGACAAATCCACAAATAGGTCGATTCGACCCACCGACTACTCAAGCCAATCAGATAACGGCCACGTTACGGTGACCAATCTCAGCACACTCTCGCTACAACCAATCACGTTTTGCTTTACTATCGGGGCGGGAACTGACTCATTTTGCACCCCTGAAATGGGCAGTAATGAACGCGAATGTACAATAATAAATCAAGAAACTCATCAGTAAAGTTTCGGCCATCATTCAGACGGGGTCCGCAACACAAAATATTTTTGGAGTATATCCTTTATATTGCCATCAGAATCAGTGAATCGGGATAAAGGACTATGCACAAATTATGACCATTCACAGATCCCGAGCTATAGCACCTCTACCTGACGCGAGCGGTGTGGCAAATAGAAGGCATTATAATCATTATAATCAAACAGATTACATTATCAGGGTCCATGTACATGCAGCTAGTGATACTGTCTACAAGCGGCGCAGTGCAACACGACGAGTCGGTGCTTTGAGCTGAGTAATGCTTATTTTTATGCAAAGACAAACATTTAATTCAGCAGAATTGAGCAGTTTCTGTGTCTTACATGCTTTTCTTTATTGTAGAGAGCATTATTTATTGCCATATTATCAGTATAATTGAGCGCAGTCAAACTTTTAGTTGCTTTTTTTCCCTTTGTGTTTTCATTATTCACTAAAAATCTTTGTTCAAAACTAAGAATTTTCTGTAAAGCTTTTACATAACATCTCATTTGTTAATATTAGTGATAGTGACAAAATTAGTACATGAATCTTGAATAGTAGTGATCAAACTGAGCATGCATGTTGTGTTCCCTTGTTGAAGAACAGTGATAAAGCTCGCCAGAAAAACAGTTCTGATGAGACCAAATTTCATTTACCATCAGTCTTTGTGGTGGTAAGCGAGTTGAAACTATGTTAATGTTCATTATTTGCTTCTGTCTTTGTTGGCAAGGGAAAGAGACATGAAAATGTCTAATGAGTCCAGTCAAAATCGCTTGAACACACACCTTGTGGAGAATTTTCAAAGCATTTGACTGCAGCAGTATACAATAGTTTGTTTTAAAGTATGGTGCAGACACTTTCCCAAAATCCCTTCTTCTTGTGTAAGTTCTCTGAGGAGTTGAATGAAGACGTGTGATCATCCATCTGGATTATGGTGTCCTTTTTCTGTGATGCAGGAGACTCGCTGTCATCTGAATCACTGGATGATGGAGTGACCGCAGTGAAATCTGGACTGAATGTGTTTGTAGTTTGAGGACTGTAATTGATGACAGGCAGAATGGATGTACAATAATCCATCTCCTCCAGAAAGTCCTCTAAACTCATCCTCCTGATGATCATGAGAAGGCCTCTGGAGATTGGGTAAGTGGCGTTTGGATCGTAGTTCGATCGGTCGTGGTGTTGAGTCACATAAACTCTATGAAACCACTCCTCATCGTAGAGACTGACAATAATCCGGTCTGTGTTGCTGTTGTGAAGGTCAGGAGAATTGTATTTTGAGACGTATTCAGGAAGTTCTTCAGCTCCTGGTGAATTTAGATTGCCAACCACATAATAAGGGTAATCTATGTCTGGAAGAAGTTGATCCCCATTTTCGTCATATCTGTTCTCAAAAAGGTGAAAACCAAAGTCTCCGTCGGCTGGGTCACATTCAGAGATCATGACATTGTCATTACCAAAAGAAACACAGTCATTGGCGAACCAGTAGAGGAGTTTGAGTCCGTGTCTGGGCCAGGGTTGGCCGAACCCAGAGTCTCCCAGGTGGGCCAGTTCATTTAATGTTTCCTTCATGGTCCTGTACCTGAAAACGGCAAAAAACACTCAGCATATGTGAACTGAGGACACATTTCAATTGAGTAAGTCAAACAGTATTTGTTAATATTATTTTTACATTTGACATATTGTCCCAGCTTTATTGGAGATTTGTAGTTAAAGACGTTATCATATAGATTTAGCCAACATTATCTGAACTGTGTACTCAGTCTTGTAAATGTACATTTACAATTTCTTTGACACTTCAATGAATTTCTCCAGTGTTTTTTATGTATACTGAATGGATCTGTGAGTCATTGGGTGTTTTGGATTTGATTGGTTGTTTAAAATCCTGACAGGTTCAGTGCATATGAACAGTTGAACTGTATCCTATAGTCTTGTACACTCACCTAAAGGATTATTAGGAACACCTGTTCAATTTCTCATTAATGCAATTATCTAATCAACCAATCACATGGCAGTTGCTTCAATGCATTTAGGGGTGTGGTCCTGGTCAAGACAATCTCCTGAACTCCAAACTGAATGTCAGAATGGGAAAGAAAGGTGATTTAAGCAATTTTGAGCGTGGCATGGTTGTTGGTGCCAGACGGGCCGGTCTGAGTATTTCACAATCTGCTCAGTTACTGGGATTTTCTCACACAACCATTTCTAGGGTTTACAAAGAATGGTGTGAAAAGGGAAAAACATCCAGTATGCGGCAGTCCTGTGGGCGAAAATGCCTTGTTGATGCTAGAGGTCAGAGGAGAATGGGCCGACTGATTCAAGCTGATTAGAAGAGCAGCTTTGACTGAAATAACCACTCGTTACAACCGAGGTATGCAGCAAAGCATTTGTGAAGCCACAACACGCACAACCTTGAGGCGGATGGGCTACAACAGAAGAAGACCCCACCGGGTACCACTCATCTCCACTACAAATAGGAAAAAGAGGCTACAATTTGCACGAGCTCACCAAAATTGGACAGTTGAAGACTGGAAAAAATGTTGCCTGGTCTGATGAGTCTCGATTTCTGTTGAGACATTCAGATGGTAGAGTCAGAATTTGGCGTAAACCGAATGAGAACATGGATCCATCATGCCTTGTTACCACTGTGCAGGCTGGTGGTGGTGGTGTAATGGTGTGGGGGATGTTTTCTTGGCACACTTTAGGCCCCTTAGTGCCAATTGGGCATCGTTTAAATGCCACGGCCTACCTGAGCATTGTTTCTGACCATGTCCATCCCTTTATGACCACCATGTACCCATCCTCTGATGGCTACTTCCAGCAGGATAATGCACCATGTCACAAAGCTCGAATCATTTCAAATTGGTTTCTTGAACATGACAACGAGTTCACTGTACTAAAATGGCCCCCACAGTCACCAGATCTCAACCCAATAGAGCATCTTTGGGATGTGGTGGAACGGGAGCTTCGTGCCCTGGATGTGCATCCCACAAATCTCCATCAACTGCAAGATGCTATCCTATCAATATGGGCCAACATTTCTAAAGAATGCTTTCAGCACCTTGTTGAATCAATGCCACGTAGAATTAAGGCAGTTCTGAAGGCGAAAGGCGGTCAAACACAGTATTAGTATGGTGTTCCTAATAATCCTTTAGGTGAGTGTATAATATGACTTTATATTATTTTTGCAAAACAAACCCTGACAGGGAGATTCTGCCTCATATCAGACCATTGACTTTACACTTATTCCTTACATATTGGGGCAATGAGTGACTTTATTTGGTGGGCATGTGTGCAATAAGCAAAATACTGTACATAGCCATGAAATACTGAGTTTGAATTATTTATTTTAGAATTATTTTAACTTATTTCAGATGGTGTTATTTATTAGGGTATGACAGTATTTGAGTAAAAGTGCTTCACTATTAAAGTATTATTTTAGGGGACGTTTTTCTCCAAGTATAAAGTCATATGTCATCATGACTTGTGTACATCTTTCCATAATGATTGAAAATGGGTATTTTTACAATTCTCAATCATATGCACATAAATTTAACTTTCCTTTTTTAAACCTTCAATGACATGTAACAGATAAGGCACCATTTTCTAGAAGTACTGTTCACCAAAATAAATAAATACATTTATTTTATAATTTTCCCACCATCATTGTCATTCCAAACCTAAATGTGATTTTTCAGTGGATAACATCACTATAATTAAATGTCCAACCACTGCAAAATCATCTGCTGAAAAGGTGAAAGGTTTCAGGTTTCAGGATATTGGTTTTAGCTTACCATCTGCCGTGTCCGAGAGTCTTACATAATACACATACAGTGGGAATGTGGTTATGACCGGTTTGACCAGTTTCTCTACAACATTCTGTACAATACTAAAATGAGAAGTTTTAAAAGTTGATTTAAAAAGCTAAGATAAGTGTTTACATTTTACTTTAAAATACTTTAGTTTATTACTTTAGTTAATTAAATGTGGACACTTTATTACTTTCAAGTTATGTTTTTGGCTGTAACTGAGTAAAATGTTTGATATCTGTACTTTTACACCTCCAAATTATTTGTAGATTCTTAAAATAGAAAACAACTTGCCAAACAAAGCATACACTCTAAAAAATGCTGGGTTAAAAACAACCCAAGTTGGGTTGAAAATGGACAAACCCAGCGATTGGGTTGTTTTAACCCAGCGGCTGGGTTAAATGTTTGTCCAACCTGCTGGGTAGTTTTATTTAACCCAAATATTGTTTAAAAATTACTGTATTTCTTGCTTAAAATGAACCCAAAATATGTTGGAAATTAACATTTATTAATATGTTTAAAAAAACAAACATTTATTAATACTTTTTTTGAATAATATTTAAACAATAAACATTTTTTAAATTGCTCATCTTTTTGATTATTATTGTTGCCTCTAGTAATTATGAGTCTGATTTTTAATTTCCAACCTATTTTGGGTTCATTTTAAGCCAGACATATAGTCATTTGTAAACAATTGTTGGGTTAAATAAAACTACCCAGCAGGTTGGGCAAACATTTAACCCAACTGCTGGGTCAAAACAACCCAATCGCTGGGTTTGTCCATTTTCAACCCAACTTGGGTTGTTTTTAACCCAGCATTTTTTAGAGTGTACACTCCAACATTACAGGATCAATTCATATATCAATATCATGATGGTTATTAATCTGGTTCTGTTTCATTAAGAGACTTTTTGTCTCAGTATGTAACTGTAAATACTATGATGCATTCACCCAACTCCAGATTTACTGTCTAACCATTTTTACCAGTCAAAGAGCTGTGGTGTAATAATCCTGTTTAAAATACCATATAATTTGATAATCTTACACAACTTTACTACATCAGCATTTTAGCAGAGAAAAAGAGAACCTCTACTGGACTAATCATTTGAGTTGACCATTACAATGTTTCTCAACTGTTTGCTACTGCAGATTCTTGTGTGTTTTGTGATCAGCAGAGAGCAACTCATTCTTGGTAAATCTCATAATTTGAGATTCTCTAGTTGTCACTCTAATATTCCATATATAACACAATGACTTAAATACTGAGCAAATAGCAGGAGATTGAATCAGAAAAAAGTATTTTGTGTGTTCTGTATATGTAAAAATTAATGCACAAAATCACTTTTTTAAATAGAGAAATATTTCTTTCATAAGTGAATCAGAGAAAATGAGAACGTACCTCTTTGAAAACCGTCATATATTAAAACTTCCTGCTGTGGAACAACACATAAGCCGGAAGACTCACTCATTATCTGAAAACACGTGGGCGTGTCGTTTCTATGGAGAGTGAGTTAACGTCACACTTTGACTGCAGCAAGGGTTTCCACACTGATCCTGGATCATCCTCAGCACATTTCAGATGTTTCTCTTATTGAACCTGGCTGAATTAACTCCTCTGCTAGAGTTACTCCACCATCTGTGCTGGTGAGGCTCCAGGAACAGTTCAAAAATATCTGGACAACTGGGACTTCCTAATAGACAATACATCTTACCTGCGTGCAACTTTGTCTACTAAATCATTTGATGCAATACCAGTGTTTTCAAAAAATGGTTGTGGTTTACCTAAAGGAAAAACTCTTTGCACTTTATGAAAATGTAGATGTGGGAGGAGCTTCAGGGCTCTGCTCAGAGGAGGAACAGAAATCTCTAAAAATAGAATTACTCAAGTTAGTAAATACTTGGACTCTATAGAGCATTTAATTTTTTATCTTTATTCTTAACATTAAAAATATGCATTTATCAGGTCTTACACTTAAATCTTATTTTCTCCTTGCAATAAAAAGAAAACTTGATATGTTTATGTAGGCTACGCATTTGCATGGGAGCATTAGTTTTATGAATTACACTACATTATTTTATCTGATTTAGAATGAGCAGAAATCTGTAAGAAATATAGCAAACCATAGACAAAATAGCTGATGGAAATTAGCTGTCATGTCAGAGGCATCACTGCTGACATATGCTGCAGCTGTGAAATGTCAAGTGACCCAATCAAGCATCCCAGACCCGACGGGTCATTTCAGATGAAAAAACTGCTCTAAAACAGCAACATATAATCGCAGGGCCTCTCTTGTGATGATACAGGAAAATATAGCTTTATCAGAAGGTATCAAAATTTATTTCTTTCAAAATATTCTTTCATAGTAATTCCAAGATTAACGATGTGCATTCGCGCTTTGGCTGGTGCTGAGCCAGAGACAGGCGCGCTCAACACTTGTGTTTTGTGATCAGCAGAGAGCATCGGGGAGCCATTACGGGGGGTGCAGAGTATGCCAGGCATATGGGCCTAGGACGCTATAGGGGCCCCAAATCACGACTTTGGATTTTTTTTGTGTGTCTGATTTTTTTTCCCCCTTACATACACAAACACGTTAACTAATAATATTGTTGTAAAAAAACATTTAAATCTGTAAATTATAGAAAGTAAGCAGTGAACATGAGCACGCTCTCTCGTCACTTCAAAATGCAGCACATGACGTGTCAACCGCACAAAAAAAGAACAGGATGGTGTGGGGAACACAAAAGCGAATATGTAAAAATTCAAAAACGTACAGATGAAAACGTTAAAATGAAGTTTTCCTTACGAAATGGGCCCTTACAAATAAAAATAAACAAAATATCGGAGATGATTGTTGATCGCGAATGTGTCGAAAGACCTAGATCAAGAAGTCTGTAGTGCATGTGGTCGTCTGTGTGGGTGCAAAACTGCAATTGAAAAAAGTAACTTTATTCTTCAGAGAAACCTTGAATCATTATTCAGTTTGATTGTGTTGGCTGGAGATATATATATACTATGGGCTCTATATATTCTAGCCTCCAGCGTGAGTTTTTTAAGGCGACCTTTATTTATTTAGAACATTATTTTAGAACTTATAAATTCCTTGGCAATGCGTCATGCAGCCACACAGACAGATATGTATTGCGTTTATTTTATTTTCCCTTTTTATTCAAAATATTGAATATATAACTTAACTATATAATGCATTGTCTGATTGTCAAATATGTGGAAGTGAATGTGTTGTGTCATTTGAACATCTTTAATGATCATGTTAGTTGATAGCCTATAACGCGCCATGAGTTTGCACCTCAATTCAGAGGATCTGTCGGATTTACATCACGTAAATTTCATAAAATTAGGATAAGTGGCCGGCGAACCGGGAGAAGAATAGAGTAAACTTTATTGTTTCATATACATCTGTATCTGATATGAATAAAACACTTTTTATTTAACATTTATTTATAATTTAAACATCAATTTATAATTGGATATAAAGGATAGCTATGCAGCTTCTAAAGGCATTTGTGTATGAATTTGAATTTAAAATAATTTTTTTTTTTTTTTTTTTTTTTACAGTACTTCATTTTAACGTCTATGACTGAAACCTCAAATAAACATTATGTGTTTGAAAACACTGAATAGTTGTGATATATGAACAATTCACATGGTTAAACACTTGCTACACATTGAATAGACATTTAGAACTGTAAGGGCTAGAAACAAGTTTTCCCCCTCTGATTCCTTGGCAACAATTTTTTTTTTTTTTTTTTTTTGGAAATCCATCCGATCTAACGAAATGCAGTAATATAAAAATAATACTGATCAAAAAGTTTGAGCTTCAGCATATTTAGTAGAGAAAAGGAGAGAACTTTTTTTACTCCATTTGAATTTGCAATGTTTCTCAACTCTTTGATACTGCCGTTTCTTGTGTTTCGTGATTAACAGAGAGCAGCTCATTCTCTGTAAATCTCACTTTCTGTCCTTCACCTGGTGGCGTATTACAGAAACTTCCTATCTTATGTCTTAATTTAAAAAGTGAATTTAGGATTTTTCACAAATTCATATTACAGAAGCAAATCTTAACCTGATTTAGAATTCTTATCCTATCTTACAAAATCTCATAGTTCGGAAATCTTAAACCACTCTATCGAGTTCAGTAATCAACTCTCAGGTCTGTTACCAAGCAATCAACAACATGCAAGCAGCTGTGAAGTTAGAGAATAAAATGGAGAAACTAAATAAGTGTGCTTTTAATTAAGGGCTGCAGAAAGAGAAGTTTTGATAGGCTTTGCCTTTTCTACCAAGCTTATCACTATATTTTATGTGAGTATGTAATTATTTATCAGTGTTTTGTCATCAAAGTGCAGCACATCATTTAGGTGGTCAAGTCTTTCCACCATCAAACATTGCTGATTTTTATCTTGTATCATTAAAGGTGCCATAGAATTGAAAATTGAATTTACCTCGGCTTAGTTGAATAATGAGTTCAGTACATGGAAATGACATACAGTGAGTCTCAAACACCATTGTTTCCTCCTTCTTATGTAAATCTCATTTGTTTAAAAGACCTCTGAAGAACAGGCGAATCTCAACATAACACCGACTGTTACGTAACAGTCAGGATCATTAATATGTACGCCCCCAATATTTGCATATGCCATTCCATGTTCAAGGCATTAGACAAGGGCAGGACGTCTGGATGTGCACAGCTGAATCATCAGACTAGGTAAGCAAGCAAGAACAATAGTGAAAAATGGCAGATGGAACAATAATAACTGACATGATCCATGATAACATAATATTTTTAGTGATATTTGTAAACTGTCTTTCTAAATGTTTCGTTAGCATGTTGCTAATGTACTGTTAAATGTGGTTAAAGTTACCATCGTTTATTGCTGTATTCACGGAGACAAGAGCCGTCGCTATTTTCATTTTTAAACACTTGCAGTCTGTATAATGCATAAACACATCTTCATTCTTTATAAATCTCTCCAAAAGTGTAGCATTAGCCCCGTTATATAATTTATATTATTAAATACTTACTTACATGATCTGATGCATGCATGCAGCATGCATGACGAACATTTTGTAAAGATCTATTTTGAGGGTTACATTAGCTGTGTGAACTTTGTTTATGCAATGTATTAGAGTCGTGAGCTCGGGGACCGGGAGCGCAACGATTTAAAGGGGAAGCAGCCTGAATCGGCGCATATTTAATGATGCCCCAAAATAGGCAGTTACAAAATTTTTTTTAAAAAGATCTATGGGGTATTTTGAGCTGAAACTTCACAGACAAATTCAGGGGACACCTTAGATTTATTATGTCTTGTGAAAAAGCATTCTAGGGCACCTTTAATAAATGTGACGCCATTCTCAGACAGGGCTATTTTCATGTGATTTTTACAGTTGGCTTTCAAATAATCTTGAAGTTAGGAGACCAGTGGGGTTGTCCTAAATTTAAGACAGTTTTTAGGATTTTTTGTCAAGTTAGGATGCTCTGTAATACCCCTTTCCCTATCCGTAATTAAGATAAGATAATGCACTTAAGATAGGATTCTAAACCGATAAAATAGGATTCTAAATTTTGGATCTTTCTGTAATATGCCCACTGGTCTTTTTTTTCTCATTCATCGTTTTGTCATAATTTTAGATTATCTTGTTGTCACTCTAACATTCCACAAGCAACACATTGACTTAAATACTGCAAGCATATAGCTGACATGGAGATTGTTTTTCTGATTCAGAGTATTTTGCATGCACTGTATAAATTCGGGTAAAAAAAAATCACTTTTGTTTAAATGAGAAATAGTGGAATAGAGAGAAAATATGATCATACCTCTTTGAAAACCATCATATATTAAACCTTCAGTTTGTTTCTTGCTGTGGAAGAACAGATAATTATCTGGAAGACTCGCTTACTCTGAGAAACACTAAACAGGACGCCAGTGTTGGCGTGTCGTTTCTATGGAGAATTAACGTCACACTTTTACTGCTGCATGTGTTTCCACACTGATCCTGGATCCTCCTCAGGACCGTGCATATCAGATGTTTCTCTTATTGAACCCGGCTGAATTAACTCCTCAGCTGATTATAGACATGACCTGAGATAAGTCTGCCCAATAAAAACATTTAAAATGTGCTGGTGAGGTTCCAGAAACAGTTTGAAAATCCCTGGATTACTGGGACACAATCTTTTCACATAAACCTAAGACAAGACATTTGCTCACCTGTGTACTTTAATTTACTGGATTATGTTATGTAATGTTTTCCAAAAGTGGGTGGGGTTTAACTGAAGTTCAGATGAAAAAAAAAAACTTGGTGCTCAAAGTCCTTTATGGAAAATCATGAGTGAAAGGAGCTTCAGAGCTTCTGCTCAAGATGACAGTTCACACAGAACAAGAAACATAGACAATTATCATCATTCCAAGTCAGTAGGTAAATTCAATTTCTGATTCAAAGTTTTGTTAGTAAGAATCAAGAATCAGCAGATTTCTTTTACATTCTCCACTAGCAAACAATTGTTTTATCTAATCAATTATCAATGTCTTTCTCTTTTGAACTATGATGAAAAATGTACATGATATATTCCACATTTGTCAGTATACATTGAGTTGATTTATCTTTTTTTCTTTATTCCTGCATTTAGAGTGTCCATCAACAAACACTCATCAGTTCTGTGAAATTGTTGAATCTCTGCATTCCTGTGAATTGTTTCAAACATAGTTTTTTCTCTTATTTTCTTTTTTGCAGTGACCCTGCCTTTTTGTAATCTTTGCTTTTGACTCGACTTTTTTACCCAGTGTATTTCCTCATATTTACCAGAGAATGCAAAAAATGCAAAATGTGTGTGTGAGAGTGTGTGTACCTACTTAACCATATGGACAACAAAAGTTATGCTGAACGGACTTTGGACACTTTACAAGTTACAACTGATGTCATTAAAGAGATAACCTAACATCCTGAGCATAAAACGAGTTGACTGTTGCTTCAGGTACTGATTTCATTCTCTGAATATACCTTTGATTGTTTCTTATACTTCAGTAGATATACTTTAATATAATAAGAGATAACCTAATTAATATATATATAATTAATAACATAACCTTGCCTTGCTCTCACCAGCAAAACCCTGCCAGTACAGATGCACATGGATTTTTCAGTCCCGTTCCAGTAAAACTGTCTAACTTTGGTGTCCGAGGCTATTTATTCTAATTTCCACAGACATAACCTTTCTGACCTCACCTTGTCGCATTTGTTGCAGCATGTAAAAGCAAGGTTTTTTTTCTCTTGCTGTTGCATACAACTGAGAAACATGGAGAATGTCCAACCCTGTGCCTGTAAACTATATTTTTCCCCAATAGATGAATAGCATTCTATAGCTTAAAACATGAAACTAATTAATTATATTTCAATAATTTTTTTCTGAAAATCAATTTTGTCAAGCTGACAACTATCAGTGGTCCTATTCCTGTGGGACAAGTGTCTACTCATTTGCTGTTTTAATGACAGACATGCATTCATTTTGCAACCTTTATTTCATTCAACTAATTTGTTTAGATCACGTTCTTCATTATTAAATCTGTCCACAGCAACATTGCACATCTCAATGTCAATCACTCATGACCCGATCTCATTGCAGCAGACATTTTATAATAAATATAACATTTGTGCACACAGATCCACATGTTAAGATTTTTTTTTTGTCCCGCAGAAGTGAATCATTGAAGGACAATGGCATCTGTTAAAGAGCTACTTGTGAACTCACTGAAGGAACTGGTGAAAGATGATCTGAAAGAGTTTCAGTGGTACTTGAAGAATCATGAGTATGTTTCAACCTCTGAGATGGAGCACACGGATGTCTTAGACACAGTGGATAAGATGGTGGCAAGTTTTGGACCAGAAGAAGCTGTGAAGATCACAGTGAACATCCTAAGGAAGATGAACCAGAACCTTCTGGCTGAACAGTTAGAGAACAAACACAATGAAGGTAACTGAAAGCTTTACAAGTGTATTGTGTAAATATAGAGAACAAAGTAATAGATGGGTTTCCACTTAAACTCTTGCTTTGCCAATGTGTTTGTGTCATTTATGTTACTGCATTTTAATTTTGTTTCAACTTTCTCTTTCACAGTTCAGGCTGAGAGCAATATGAATGCTTCTGCCACTGTTAGAGCTGCTTCAAAACAGATCTGGGGTAAATAATGACCACTGTCTGTATGGAGAAATATTTATTTACCCCAGATTGTGGTTTATTCATATTTTAGTCATATGGTCTTTAGTTTGGGTAGGTAAGAAAATATCCTAGCAACAATTACAGGGTTAAACAGAACAGTGGTCGATCGAATATGTTAATTTAGTGGGACGTAACCTCCCTTCTGCAAGGCTGCAGCTCTTTACAGAGACCACACTCACATAAATCTTTGGCCTGTCTATTAAATAGCAGCACTACAGTCTTTGTTCATATTGTAATATGGTTTGTGAAATATCAGAGAGACAATGATCAAAAATATAAATATTAATTAACAAAGAAACTCCAAGTTTGCTGTGCTTGTTGGTAGGGATGCAAAATATGGCCAAAAGTTATCTTATTATATGACATAATGATGATAATAATAATAATAATTATTATTATTATTACATTTATGCATTTTTGGCAGACGCTTTTATCCAAAGCGACTTACATTGCATTATACTATACATTTGTATCTGAGTATGTGCAATCCCTGGGATCGAACCCATGACCTTGGCATTGCTAGTGCCATGCTCTAACCACTGAGCTACAGGAAAGCTTGTTTAATTATTAAATTAACAATATTAAAGAAATTTAAATTAATTCACAATAAATCTGTAAAATTACAGTAGAAATATTTATGGTTGTCTTAATTTTTAAATGTTAAAGCAATAAGTTGTATTTTGTTGGAAACATTAAAAATTTGGGGACATTCACATTAAAAGTTTGGGGAAATGGTTGGTACATATTTCCTTCTGTGGAAGCTGCTGGCTCTTCTTCTTTCTCACTTTTTTGTTCATCATGCATTTACCAATCATATGTTGCAAAAGTTCCCATTTAGGTTCCTGCAGGGGTACAGCACCTTTTGTATCTCAGAGAGATAGTATGTGGTCATGAGCCAAAGGAAATGCATGACATTATGTGTTGTCAGTTTATTAAGCATAATTAGTGTAAGATTGTAAATTCATTTAGAGTTGCAGTACAGTCACTAAACATGCAAGTATGATTAATTGTTGTAAATTGAATGCAGTAATATAGCAGTACATACTTATTATACAAGTGTGTTTGTATGTTAATGTATTTTAGAAGGAGATCATAGACCAGGTAACAATAATTTATATTGTTTAAAATAAAATAACCACATTTATTTACAAATTTATTTCATTCCAAACAGTTCATAGTTCTTAACTCAGTATTTTAAGATTGTTTACTCTTTGTTTTATTTTGTTTTCCTCTTTCTTAAAGGCTCAATGGCAGAAGACAGTAAGGAAGATCCTCATTACAGAATGATAAGCCTCGGACTAAAGAACAAATTACAAGAGGACTACAAGCGGATATTGGTTGGTAATTCTCAGACAGGTCATCGGCAGTACCTGAATGATATTTACACTGATCTATATGTGGTGGAGAATGAGACTGGCGGAATAGTGAGTGACCATGAGGTGAGACGGATTGAACTAAATATCAGCCAATTTACTGCGAAGGACTCAGCAATCCAGTGCAACGACATATTCAAAGACTATATGGGTCGACAAAACAAAAAAGTACTGACGATGGGAATCGCAGGGGTGGGAAAAACTGTCTCTGTCAATAAATTCATTCTTGACTGGGCTAAAGGAAATGAAAATCAGAATATACTCTTCATATTTCCTCTCCCATTCCGTAAACTGAATATGATTACAAAGAACTGCAGTCTCATGGATCTGCTTCATGAATGCTTCTTTAGTGGTCCAGAAGATCTGCCCTCTCTTCCTAAAGGTGACTGTAAGGTCATGTTCATCTTTGATGGGCTAGATGAATGTCGCTTCCCATTGAAATTTGATGAAAGTGATGGATTAACAGATGTACATGAAAAAACAACAGTGAGTAAGATAGTTACAAACCTGGTCAAGAGTCATCTGGTTTCCTCTGCTCTCATCTGGATCACATCCAGACCTGCAGCAGCCGGTCTCATACCCCGAGATTACATTGATCAGGTGACAGAGGTGCGAGGATTCAATGATGAGCAAAAAGATCAGTACTTCATCAAAAACAGTCCTGGGGTTGCTGGAAACATTATCCGTCACATCAGGAAATCCAGGAGTCTGTACATCATGTGCCACATCCCCGTCTTCTGCTGGATCTCTCTCACTGTTCTTCAGCCTCTACTGATTCAAGAGAGCAATGACAAAGTACCAACAACTCTCACAGGGATGTACACAAACTTCTTACTTTCTCAGGAGCAAAAGATGAAAAAATACTGCGATGATCCTGAACTTAATCCCAAAACCAAATCTTTTGAGCAGATTATTCTGAAACTTGGGAAATTGGCATTTAAACAGCTACAGAAAGGTAATTTGATTTTCTACAAAGAAGATCTTGAGGAGTGTGGACTAGATGTCAGTGAAGGGTCAGTGTTTTCTGGGTTATGCACTCAGATCTTTCAGAAGGACAAGGCTGTTTCAAAGAGAAGTGTTTACAGCTTCATACATCTCAGTGTCCAGGAGTTCCTCGCTGCTCTCTATGTGTTTTTCAAATACAAATGTTCTAGAAGTACATTTGTATTTCTTCAATCCTGGACAGAAAAACTGAAATGGGCTATCTTCAAAAAGTCATTATTTGACTTGCATAAGGTTGTGATCAACCAGGCTTTGCAGAGCAAGAATGGGCATCTGGACCTTTTCCTCCGGTTCCTCTTGGGTCTATCACTTGAGTCCAATCAGAGTGACCTGAAGGAACTGCTGCCAGCACTGGATCTGAAAACAGAGAATTTCAAAGATACTGCTGATTATATCAAAAAGAAAATAGAGAAGGAGAAATCAATAGAGAGAACCATCAACCTCTTTCACTGTCTGAATGAACTGAATGATGACTTTATGGAGGACATCCAGAATAATCTGAACTCAGGAAATCTTTCAGCACAGAATCTTTCCTCTGCTCAATGGTCAACTCTGGTGTTTCTACTGCTGATGTCAGAAGAGACTCAAGAGATGTTTGAACTGCAGAAATACAGAAGATCCGACGAAGCACTGATGAGACTGCTACCAGTGATCAAAAACACAAGGAGAGCACTGTAAGAGTCATCTCTACATTTATTTACATAAATGGTTAGTCATTTTAATTGGTCACTAATTTTACAGAGGTTACCTGGGCCACACTGTAGAGCAAGGGTGCCCAATCCTCTTCCCAGAGATCTACCTTGCTGCGTAGTTCAGTTCCAGCAATTCTTAGAAACATTTGACATTTAGCTGTTTCATTTAGCTGGTTAATGAATCTCTGTTATCAGGCAAGTTTTTTTTTTTCCCCCTTTTTAAAATAATATTTAATTGTATAAATTAAAGGTGCTCTAAGCGATCCTGGGTGGAGTAACTTTCTGTTGATGTTCGAAGTGTTGTCAAACAAAACAGAGGCTAGCTAGAGGCTTGCTTAAAAAGAGTAATTTTTCTGGAGTAATATTATATTAGGGTATCTGTCCAACACTGATAACAGTTTTTGTTTTCCACAGTTTACAGTCCTGTAATCTCACTGGTCAGTGTTGTGAGAGTTTGTCATCTATTCTGCTTTCCTCAAACTCTGTTATGAGAAAGCTGGATCTGAGTAACAATGACCTGCAGGATTCAGGAGTAAAGCTGCTCTCTCATGGTCTGAAGAGCCCAAACTGTCAATTGCAGATACTGAGGTTTGATTTTCACATTGAGTCATTCATTTTTTTTGAAGCATTTCATGAGTAATAGGATAATGTATGTCATCTGGTCATTGTTGCAAAACAGGATAATCAGGACCCTAGTGTGAAGTAGTGTGAATATCACACTATCACACTTAAATAATTTATTTTGCAGTAATGACAGACTGATCATACATGATCCTTCTTATTACATAATTACCTAAAAAATATATGAACATGAAATATTAATTGGAGTGCAAATTTTATTATGTGAGCAGAGACAGTGTGGAGTGTAATGAGAGATAAGAAACTATCACAGCTACTGTATGTCAGAAATAACTAAACTTTACATGTGATTGTTGTCTCAGTAAAAGGTCAATATACAACTGTACATCATTACAGAACACCATTGAGTAATTACAATCAAAAGCAATCAAATTCCTTATTCTGTGTACATTTTTAATTTTGTGTATATCAGGAGTTATACAAATTAAGGCAAGACACCCAGGTGAATAGGATAAAAAAAATAAAAATAAAAAAAATAGATATCACCATACTTCCCCAGTCGATTGATTACATTAAGAATTGTATATTTTTTTGTATGACAAGTTTTCTGAAATGTTGTTTAAATATGCAAATGAGGCATATCTAATTAAATATCCACTAATTTGCATACGTTTCTAGAAAGTATTTTTTTTCACTTATTAGAGTGAAACATGTAATATGACAGATGGGACTCTTTTTTATCACTGTCAACAGCCAGGAAAAAAAATCACCATTTCATAGGAATGAAATGTATAAAATCTGGCAAAATATGTGAACAAACCCCTCTGTAAAAACCTTCACATTATAGATTTGAATAAAACTGTAAAGTTTAGTGTATGTAAGGGCTTCTGAAGTGGAGATTTGTGACTTAGTGCAGGAGAAAAAAAAACCTCATTTTGAGATAATGCCCTTTAAACATATGTACTGCTATTGAAATCAACAGACACAAATAAAGTGCTATAAAAGTTGCATTTTTCTTTCAACTAATCTGAAAAAAAAAAAATGTGTTATGAAAAGCCAAAAAGCCAAAAATCTCAAAATTGACAGATGCATGAAAATCAGTGTTTTCGCCTTAAGGAAGAAAATATGAAAGATATTGTCTGTTTTCAAAGTACTTCTAAATTGTAAATGATTTTTTCAGTATACATCACTTTGTTTTAATTTTTATATTAGATTACCATGTTGCAATCTTACTGATCAGTGCTGTGAGAGTTTGTCATCAGCCCTACAATCCTCAAACTGTGTCCTGAGAGAGCTGGATCTGAGTAACAATGACCTGCAGGATTCGGGAGTGAAGCTGCTCTCTGATGGACTGAAGAGCCCGAACTGTCAGCTGCAGATGCTGAGGTATTTAATGAAGTTCCAAATGCAGGTTCGGGAGGGGCCTAAACATTCAGTCCGGGGGATTATTTTAACTATTTTTCATTTAAATACATATAAGTACAAATAAAACAATACATTTAGAGTTGGTAAAATACATACTGATGTATATAGAAGCGGAAATAACAATTCTTTCCATTATAATTAGAGGACACGTTTTATTCATATCAGATACACATTGTGTAAGTAACTTTAAAGTTTACTCTATTCTTCCCCAGTTCACCAGCTTACTTACTTTCATGTATTTCGAGAGAAGTGGATGAATTCACATGTTGTAAATCCAACAGAACCTGTGGCACAAACTAACATGGCGGCTCCCATAACATGTATAGCCAGGGATGGCCAGTCAGGTATGTCGACGGATCTTTTTTCCAATGGACTCTCAATGGATGTAGCACAGACATGGATCTTCTTAGAGCTAGGAGTCTTTTGGACAGGATTTTGAACTCGACTTGGAACTGGCAGTACCGGAAAACATCCCAGAAAACATTGATTACCCCACTCCAGGAGTTTAAAGGGCTCGTTGGCTACTGGAGTAGGTTCAGCGGCGGTTGGGGTGGACTCGGCCGTGGTGGCAGGAGCGGGCTCGGTGGTGGCGAAGGAGGTACTGGCTCGGCGGGCATGGAGCTACTGGAGCGGACTCGTTGGCAGCTACTGGAGCGGACTCGTTGGGGCATGGAGCTACTGGCTCGGTGGGGCATGGAGCTACTGGCTCGGCGGGCATGGAGCTACTGGAGCGGACTCGTTGGCAGCTACTGGAGCGGACTCGTTGGCAGCTACTGGAGCGGACTCGTTGGCTCGGCGGGCATGGAGCTACTGGAGCGGACTCGTTGGCAGCTACTGGAGCGGACTCGTTGGCAGCTACTGGAGCGGACTCGTTGGGGCATGGAGCTACTGGCTCGGCGGGCATGGAGCTACTGGAGCGGACTCGTTGGCAGCTACTGGAGTGGACTCGTTGACAGCTACTGGAGCAGACTCGTTGGTGGTAGGAAGCTCAGGAGGCTTGGGCTGCACGGAGGCAGAAAACTCAGGAGACTTGGGCTGCACGAAGGCAGAAAACTCAGGAGACTTGGGCTGCACGGAGGCAGAAAACTCAGGAGACTTGGGCTGCACGGAGGCAGAAAACTCAGTAGACTTGGGCTGCACGGAGGCAGGAAACTCAGGGGACTTGGACTGCACGAGGGCAGAACATTCAGGGAACTTTGACCTCACGGGGGCAGAGAACTCAGGGAACTTGGACTGCACAGAGGCAGAAAACTCAGGGAACTTGGGCTGCGTGGAGGCCGAACACTCAGGAAACTTGGACTAATCGGGGACAGAGAACTCAGGAAAATTGGACTGCACAGAGGCAGAAAACTCAGGGAACTTGGGCTGCACGGTGGCAGAAAACTCAGGAGACTTGGGCTGCACGGAGGCAGAAAACTCAGGAGACTTGGGCTGCACGGAGGCAGAAAACTCAGGTGACTTGGGCTGCACGNTGCACGGAGGCAGAAAACTCAGGGGACTTGGGCTGCACGGAGGCAGAAAACTCAGGAGACTTGGGCTGCACGGAGGCAGAAAACTCAGGAGAACTTGGGCTGCACGGAGGCAGAAAACTCAGGAGACTTGGGCTGCACGGAGGCAGAAAACTCAGGAGACTTGGGCTGCACGGAGGCAGAAAACTCAGGGGACTTGGACTGCACGAGGGCAGAACATTCAGGGAACTTTGACCTCACGGGGGCAGAGAACTCAGGGAACTTGGACTGCACAGAGGCAGAAAACTCAGGGAACTTGGGCTGCACAGTGGCAGAAAACTCAGGAAACTCGGGCTGCGTGGAGGCCGAACACTCAGGAAACTTGGACTAATCGGGGACAGAGAACTCAGGAAAATTGGACTGCACAGAGGCAGAAAACTCAGGGAACTTGGGCTGCACGGTGGCAGAATACTCAGGAAACTCGGGCTGCGCGGAGGCAGAACACTCAGATAACTTGGACGGCTTGGTCTTCCTCCTCCTTTTATTTGACCATCTGGACCCTGCAGAGGGTTGTGGGTCTGGCTGGACACAGGGGAAAAGCTCACTGGAGGGGCATGCGGAGGAAGATGGAGATGAACAAACTGGCCAGGCTGCCCGTGTTTCTGGGGAAATCGGACGAGAATTGCACACAATATCCAGAACCTCTTAGATAACAAACTTAGAACCATTTAAATACAAAATCAAATTAATGGTATCATCTAAGGATAAATGATCGGCAGGTTCATCAAAACAGATCGTGCTCTCGTCCAACCCCTCCAGAAACAGGGCATTTAAACAAGCATCTGGCCACTTCGTCACATAAGCCAGCTCAACAAACTCCTCCACATACCTCTCCAGTGAACGTCCTTCCTGCAGGAGCCCAACGAGGCGATCCACGGCAGAAGTAGGCGTGGGAGGTGCGGGAGGAGAAGACATCTCGGGGAAGGGGCGTGGCATCACGATGGTGTCTCTCCATCGTGATGTCGGTCAGCCATCATGATGGACGATGATATCATATTAAAAAAATGCAGACAGTTTCCTGTGATAGGTAGGTTTGGGGGTATGGGTAGTGTAGGGGGATAGAATATGCAGTTTGTACAGTATAAAAACCATTATGTCTATGGAGAGTCCCTGGAAACCATATATACAAGTGTGTGTGTGTGTGTGTGTGTGTAGGCTCTCTGGCTGTATGGTGACAGAGGAAGGCTGTGGTTATGTGTCTTCAGCTCTGAGTTTAAACCCCTTACACCTGAGAGAGCTGGACCTGAGCTACAATCTCCCAGGAGATTCAGGAGTCAAGCTGCTGAATGACAAAATGAAGGATCCAAACTGCTCACTGCAGATACTCAAGTATGTCAAAGATTAATTCTGACATGCGTAACGTATGTGTTCATGATGCATATCTACATTAATGCGTGTTTGTGTTTATAGTGTGGATCATGGAGGAGAGATCAGGATGAGAGCAGGATTACAAAAGTGTACGTCTACATACATGCACATTTGGAGTTATTTTTTTGCTGTTGTGTTACGAATGTTTCTCTCTTTATGTGTACAGATGCCTGTGATCTCACATTGGATCCAAACACAGCACACTCTCGTCTCATTCTGTCTGATGAGAATAGGAAGGTCACATATGTGTATGGGCATCAGCCGTATCCTGATCATCCAGAGAGATTTAAGAACTGCGAACAGGTTCTGTGTGGGGAGAGTTTGACTGGACGCTGTTACTGGGAGGCTGTATGGAGCGGATATAATGCCGATATATCAGTGACATATAAAGGAGTCAACGAGAGAGGAAGAAGTGTCTGGGGTTTTGGATCCAATGAAAAATCCTGGAGTCTGATCTGCTCTGATTACAAATTCTCTGTCTGGCACATTAAAAAGCGAACTGGCATACCTGCCCCTCTACCCTTTTCTAACAGAGTAGGTGTCTATCTGGACGTGTTGGCCGGCACTCTGTCCTTCTACAGTGTCTCTGATACACACTCACTCACACACTTACACACATTCAACACCACATTCACTGAACCTCTCTATGCTGGATTTAGGGTTTATTTGAACTCTTCAGTGTCTCTGTGTCAGATTAAAACTAGATGCACACCCATCAAAAACTGAAAGATAAATTCATTTCTTGCAAACATCTGTCCATGGCTGCAGGGAGGTTTTATCGGGGGTTCGGGGTTAAAACATCCCAATAAACAGCTGAAACAATGCTACATTTAGAGATGAACATGAATGAATGAGGACAGAGTTATATGAGAAAAGACAGAACTCATGATTAAAGGCTTGTTTACTCCATGAAATATAACTATAATGAAAACTAGCGTGCATGTCAATCAAAGAATGATAATGTTGTGTATTTATTTTAACCATGTGCTGCAGTTATGTTATAATTTAAGTGTTTTAAAATAGCAAGGATTTTGATTGAGTGTCAATGTTTTTATCATTCCTCAGCTGAAAAAAGTACTCTGAAAGTGATCCAATATAATAGCAATATAATTATTGTGAGCTTTACTATTCTATGAGAGTTTGAATTACTTTTTAAATGTTATGGGTTGTAGTTAATGTTCTTGGCATGAATGGTCATGAATTAAATCTCAAAAGTGTATAAAATATTTAGCTGCATGGTGGCATCACAAAAACTTTTAACTTGCCATATGATACTCCAATAAGGTTATGACATCAGGAGTAATGCAGATGGAGTTTTTGATCATGTCATCTATATTAAGCATTTCAACTGTCTTCAACTACATGCAGTGCCAGATGGCTCTTTGTTTTGGCCAGTAAACTGGTGTGTATAGTTACTAGCTTATGTTTTCTTGTTTGAATTATGTCATTTTCTAACCCAAACTTGGACTTTACATATGAGAAATAATTACAAAAACAGCATCGATCACATCTGCCACAATTACATTTTCCAAGCAGTCATCATAGGTTTCATATTTATTTTGAACATCTAGACACAGCTAATCTTTTTCAACTTTGCAAAACTGCTCAAACTCAGTCAGGTCACATAGAGATTGAAGTTCACCCAAAAACGAATTCATTCATTTACATTAGGGGTGATGAAAAAAAAATTGATAAAAGGTTTGAGCGTAGTTCAGTTGGACTCAAGTTGTTTTGTGTGCTTCGTCACTGTTGCAATAAACTTATTTTCATATTTGAGATTGACTTCTGTGTTTTTTTTTATTCTGATGAGCCACTCACCAAGGGATTCCTGAAGAGGAAAAAAAGGTAAAAAAAAAATTTCTTATTCAAATTTATTGTAGTTGTTTTAGGGAACTTCATTTAAATAAATCTAGAAAAGGTTGAAGCACAGGAAGAAGTTCTGTTCATTCAGTATAAGCAGGAGATATAAAGTGAAAGCCTAATGTGTTACAGTTCTGTGAAGATTTTAAAGGTGTTTTAACTGTGTCTGACATACTGTGGCAGTGTTTTAAACCTGATAAATTTTGGTTAAAGCTGAAAGTACTGTGTCTAGGTAGACTGCAAGTATGACACCAAAACTTTTTTTATGTTGGAAGTATTAAACTCTAATCTTTCAGTGACACTGTTGTGTCTTTGAGAAATTCCTGAGTGGAGTTGATTATTTTGAAGGAACAGATCTGAAATTGAGAAGAAACTGGTGTTCAAATCAGGAGTCATTTGTTTTTGTTTTTTAAATATGACTAAAGTTTGTACTGTCCTATTGGCAGAGGAAACTGTGAGGAAATCATATTAAAACATCATGGTAAGTTGAGTGTTGCATTTTAGCATCCATTTAGATTGGAAATCAATGAACCCATGAAATTATTTGACTAGTGCAGTTTTGATGTGCTTCCTTTTGAATAACTAAGAAAATAGTTGTTTATTGTGTCACGGATCTGCTGGGCTCTTCCTCTTTGCTTTGTTCTGTCTATTATGTCTTTCCTGCAGGTGAGGGAGCGCAGGTGTGGGGTGTTGCGCTTGTGATTGCTTCCAGGATCGCGTGTGACTGCTGCCAGTATCTTGGGCTTAAAGATCTCTCCGGAGCTGGTTGAAGGGGCGGCCGTTTCTTCTTCTCTCCCGCACCGTTGTGATGTTTTGTTTGCTTATGCATGACACCTCATATTTCTTGTCGCATACATTTTTATTTCTCAACTTAACATATATACTGACTTTACTTCATTTACGTTGTTCATTCTTTATCTTTAATAAATAATTTCTTTATTTGAACAATCCGCGTGGTCTTCCCTTTCTGTTTACATAGCCTAGAATAGGCAGAATGTAACAATTGTTTGTTTTCTTTCATCTGTGGTCTGTTGGACAAATAGACATGTCTGGAGTGTAATTTTATCCAAAGTACATCTATAATCTGATGCTAGCCATGTGATCGATCTGTCACTTTGTTGAAGTGATCTGACATTCATCTGTTCTGAGTGAATCTACATTATGGAACCTGATTAATGAAACCTGCTCATGTTCATCAGTCACTAACACTGTGTTAACTATATTCTGAATAAACTACAAAAAAACGACTTTGTTCTTTGATTCTTTTGTTTTTTCCTCACATAGACAACCTAACTGAAAAGGATCATTATGCAGGTCATTATGGGGGTCTTTGTTTTCTCAGGTGTGAATCACATCATTATTCATGAAGATTCACACCTCCCGCATACTATGTTTCTTGACAAAAATGGTCTTACAAAATGTAAATCAATATATTGTTTATATGAACGAGTAGGCAGGATAATTTTTACATCATTTTGAAGCAATACCCAGAAGTCTTGTGAACACACATTTAGTATTTGTTTTGTGGCTGTATTTCAGTGACTAAAGTTTTTTGTTTTTTTCAATAACCACGCATAAACGTTATTCTCTCAAAAATACAAACGTGTGCATACATGTTGCTCGCGTATTATGCTAGACTAGTTATTATGCTATACTAGTTATATATTATGCTAAATACAGTGTAATGACACTTTTGCCATTAAAATCTTTATAAGCAACTGAAAAAAACACAAATGTCAGGGCATGTCAAAACTTCTCCAGGGCCTCAAAAATCCCACAATCCCTTCTTCATGGTAAGTTCTCTGTGTGGTTGTGTCATTATCTAAATCACTTATAAATGTTCAAATATCAATGTCATGTAAATTATTTTTGAGCTGTATTCAGTTGAAATAAACAATGTTTATCATATGTGAACTGAGAACACTAATTGTACTACTAAGTTGAATACAGCTCAAAAAGTATTTGAAAATAGTTTTTTGCATTATACACTGTCGCAGCCATTTTGATGCTGAGTTCTGTAGTTAGTGACAGGTCATTTATATGTGGCCTAGATGATTTGAACTGTCTACACAATCTTCAAGTCTGCATTTACAGATGAATGCTTGTTGTCACAATGAAAGGGAAGAATAACCATTTGAAAAACCTTACCATTGCTGCATCGAACCACATTCATCCATATAGAGGAGCATAGCTGAAGCAAAACCTAAACAATGTTCTTACACAAGACGTATGACTTTATTTTTAACCACTAGATGGCCAAAAGTTAGTGTAGCTTTAGGTTTGTACAAAATGTCTTATTTCTACTTATAATTTGCTACATGTTATTCACATTTTCACGACAAGTCATCACAGAGGATGTATTTGAATAGCATGTCGATAGCAGGTGGAAATGGTAATGCATCTCAGCTGAACACTTTTGATCAGATCACTGACAGTGCATTTAAGTACTAGGTGGAAACAGTCTCACACATTTAATACCACATTCACTGAATCCCTCTATGTTGGATTTGAAGATTTATTGTTCTTCATAGCCAATCCCCCTTTGCTGCTCATGTGGTGGAGTTTGATGTAATCATCACTAGAGGCCAGTGACACATTTTAATGGACTTCCCATCGTAGAGCCGTATTGATTTCACTGCAACACTTATTGCTCATAAGTCCTAGTCACCCATGACTTAATCCTAACTAATGAATATTCTTTAAAAGCTGCAGTTTAATTAAATTTATGCTGTTTTCAGCATAAAAAAGTTCAGCTTTGTCAAATCCTTTCACAAACTGGAGATTTTTAACTCTCTGAGGTCTGAAAACGCACATACGCGTTTTGCAGGTTTTTTTTCACATTGCAGTAAAACAGACTTAAAATACTCCGTCATTTTTTGTCATAGAGACATAACTAATATATCAATTGAAACTATAGAATGTCTTCTTTTATTTGTATACACTCAGAGTAAAAACAAAATGTTGTGCTTTTTGTAAAATAAAGAAAACTAACATGATGCGTGATCTCTCGTCTCCCTCTGAACGAACTCCAATCTGATAGTTCTCCGAAAATGAACTGTAACTTAGTGAATTCTAATCACAAAAAAATGACACTTGTGTCTAAAAAAACTTTGAAATGTCAAGTTTTAAATCGTGTAAGTCAAATCGAAAACAAACATTCTGTGTTTATGTAATCTGTATGAAAAGAGAGCTATGTCAGAAGTCCGTGATTCAGCTCATTATACGCTAATGCGGCCACGCCCACGGAGCCAGCGCTATTCAGAGGCAAATTCAGTCAATACATGCAGACATATAGTTTCAATCGTGTATTTATTATCTTGAAAAGTGTTTATCTGGGTGTAAAAGCCATGGTTAACGATCCCTGGAAGACATGCAGTTAGCTCCTGTTTACTTTTCTTCTATAGATGAATTTTAGATGAGTTTTTGTTTCTTTAGCGCCCTCCGGCTGCAGTATGAATTGAAAACACCATTCATGGAATAGCCTCTTCTTCTTTAGATTAATTTGTGGACTAAAAATGCACAGAGAGCGCCCTCCGACTGCAAGTATGAATTGAAAACACCAGCGCTCATAGTAATGACATTGAATATTAAATAAATATAACTCCTCTGTATAGAAAATTGACATAAACATATGAGAATCCGATATTTCTCCAAATGTGCATGCTTTTAAACTAAAAGCCTATATTCAGACTCTTTGCATCACAGAAGTACATCATATTTTAAAGTATAATATAAAACCATTACTTTATATTGTAATAATATTTTTCTGTATGTTTCATATACCATGATGAGCTTAAGACGTCACAGAAGGTTTTTTTCACAGCCTACCTGACTGAAATGCCTCATTAATATGCAAGTCATTTCAGATCATTATTATTCAATTCTTTTGTCTTCTCAGGTGAGAATGAGCCATTATTCATCATTATTCACGATGATTCACGCCTCCATGCATACGGTGTTCCTTGGCAAAAAGTGTCTTACAAAAACTAAATCAATATATTGTTATAAATGAAAGAGTAGTCAGCATAATTTTTACATAATTCTGAAGCAAAAACTCTAGTCTACAACCTCCAATACCCTAAAGTATTGTAAACACAGATTTACTATCCTTTTTTTGGCCTTATTTCAGTGACTTAAGTTTTTTGTTTTTTCAATAACCACGCATAAATGTTATTCCTTCAAAAACACAAACATGTACATACATGTTCCTCACATATTATTGTAGCCTAGTTTGTGCTGAATACAGTGTAATGACACTTGTGTCATTTATATGTTTATGAACAACTGAAAAAAGCACAAATGTCAGGGCATGTCAAAACTTCTCCAGGCCCCAAATCAGCCTCAGACTCCAGAGGGTTAACTGCAAACTTCTGAAAATGAGAAAAAAGGATATGCTCATGAAATATGCTCATAAAAACCAGAAACAGCCAATATGTGGCCTATTTTTGAAAAACTAAGAGGATCTATGACTTAAAGAAACACCTCTTTCACATAAATTAGAGCAGCAGTTCTCAAACTGGGGTCTGCGAAAATATTTGGTATAACCTACCATGTTTTCCGGATTAAGTCACATGTTCTTTTTATTTATTTTTTTAAATCATCTGAAACATGCTAATCTAAATAGAGACTTTTAAAAGTAGGCACTCTTTTCTATACATATAAATATTTCTCATGTCTGTGTGTCAAGTATTCATTTTTGTGCACATGTGCCAGAAGGATGTTCAAGGAGACCAACACGGCAGAAAGTACCTGTTGTTTTCTTTATTTTACAAAGGCATGACATTTTGTACTCATTTTGAATGTTCAGAAGAAAAACAGACACTTTAATGTTTTGAATGATGTTACTCTTATCTGTATCATGAGAATAAAACTTCATTATATAAATAGTTTAGCATTCAAATGTTATATTGCAAATTTGGAAACTTTGGACCGAAGGAAAGATATGCAAGCCCAATGTTTGTCAGTGAAGTTTCAGTTTCTATTAAAATTAGTTTAGACTTCTTGTTTTGTTCTGAATGCCATTAAGAATTTGCTGTGGAGTGAGGGGAAGTAAAATAGGCCTACATTGCTTTCCTGTAGCTCAGTGGTTAGAGCATGGCACTAGCAATGCCAAGGTCATGGGTTCGATCCCAGGGATTGCACATACTCAGATACAAATGTATAGTATAATGCAATTGGATAAAAGCGTCTGCCTAATGTTTGTTAACTTTTTTTTTAGCCTTCCGGTATTTTATTTTTAATTTTTAAGTAAATTGTTCTGTATCATTAAAAAGGGTGCATAGGATGGAGAGCATCATGGATGGAGTTCAGTACCCCCTGACCATATTAACTTTGGGCTTAATCACTGTTGAAATTATAAGGGGTCCTTGGCTCCAAAAAGTGAGAACCCCTAATTTAGAGGATTTAACTAGTTCAGACAATTCCTCTTCTATAACAGAGAATGAATGGAATTGTTCTTCTGGGGTTCTCTAGTGTGCTGTCTTTTGAGATATTGTAGCAGATGGTTGCATAGTTATAATTTGCTTTCTAATAGTATCAATGTTGTAAGTAAAGGAATTCAATTAAAATCACACACACACACACAGACATTGTCAATTTAGTCACTGTATCAAATAAATACTTTTAAGAGAGTAGAAAAGTAAGCAGACATAGCAGTTTTCAAGGCCTTTCTGAGGGTGCTGTCCTTTGTTATCCATGTCACATCGCAAGACAATGTTTGGATAGGAAAAATCAGAAAGTTGTTTGTTTTGCATGTGGAAAGATGGGACACAAGACAAGACTGTGTTGCTTTTCACAAAGACAAAAAAAGAAAAGAAAGTTGGCTTACTGAGTTGAGAGTTGCACTGTTAGAAAAAAAAAAGTACAAAATTGTACCTTTAAGGGTACAATGATACAAAGGTACAAATTTGTACCCTTGTGATTTGTACCTTAAGAGACCAGTTTTGTACCTTCGGAGACAATTTTGTACCTTTATTTAACAGTACAAAAATTGACCCTTCAAAAGGGTACAAAATTGGCTTTGACAGCGTACAATCGTTGACTAATGTGATATATATATATATTTTACACACGCTGAATTAAAATCAGAATTTATTAAATCCTTTTCATTTTCACATTTTACAACATTTCATTTTAAACACATTTTGAAACATTCCATATGAGTCCATCTTGCCGGGTGTTAAAAAGTAACACTGAAGCAGTGTTAAAGTTAATGAGATAATTGATTGATGATTGAGTGATGATTGACAATTAGTGGAGACACCTGATGATAATAAGCAGAATCACTGAAGAAACAACAAGAGAAAAAGAGAGAGACACAACAACTACAACTGACTTCCAGCCATTAAACATTATTACACTTATTATTAACCAGTTTGATTTGATTTCTGTCATACATCAACAAAAGTTCTTATTGAGAATTAACAGATGTTTAGATGTTAATGTTTTAATGAAAGTTTAGTTTGAAGTCACCATGATGGTGAAAAGCATTTCCTTTAGTTGGGCTCTTGACTCTATTTATTAACATTCATTTATCTCTGGCTGCTCCAACTTTGTGTTTGTAGAGCACATTTATTACGGCCAGAGAAACTATGATCTGAGCTGTGTTTCCCAAAAGTGCTGTGAGACAAAGTTCATCAATTTAGGTTTACAATGATTTGGGAAGGACAGTCATAATGGTTGTGTTTTCTCATTATGAAATGATAAGATTCATTGGTGACATCCAATATTAGCTGGTGATATAGATGTTCTATTATTTCTTTATAGTAAATCTGTTATCGCTTGAGATCCAGCGGTGCTTTTATAATCTGAAGGGTTTTTTTAAACACACACAGAAGAATCAGCATATGACCCTCAACAATGGTGACAATCAAACAAAGTGCTTCATGTTGCAGTGCATGATGGGAGCCAACAATCAAAACTCATCCATGGCTCCCATCATGCATTGCTGCATGAATAAATTATGCAGCTGAATTGTCCTGTAATTTTGATAGATTGTTCATGTTTGCTTTATTTTTCTGTTGTTTTGTTGTGACAGTAGCTTGTTTTGTGATGTTCAGAGTTGATCTGTTTGTTAGTATTTTGTATTTATTTATCGTCACCGTTCTTGAGAATCATAAGCTGATTCTTGATGTCTGTGTGTGTTTAAACATCTTAGTGTGTAATGTATTATTCTCTAAAAAAAAAGGAAAACTCATACTGTTGTTGGATCTCAAGCTGTAAAGTCACAGGACCACAATCATTAATACTAAAGCTACACATCAAACACACAGTCAGAGATTTAGACTCTAAACGACATCAGGCCATCACATGACAATTATATCATCATCAAATTATATTGCGACCAGATCATATTTTCTCTGACCATAACAAATGTGCTTTACAAACACAAAGTTGAAGCAGCCAGAGAAAAATTAATAATAAAAGGTAAAGAGTCAAGAGCCCAACTAAAGCAAACGCTGACCTCTTTCATGGTGACTTGAAATGAAACATTCATAAAACATTAATTAACACCTTTTTTCTCTCTTTCCTTCAGTGATTATTAACATCAGGTGTCTCCACTAATTGTCAATCATCACTCAATCATCAATCAATTATCTCATTAACTTTAACACTGCTTCAGTGTTACTTTTTAACACCCGGCAAGATGGACTCATATGGAATGTTTAAAAATGTGTTTAAAATGAAATGTTGTAAAATGTGAAAATGAAAAGGATTTAATAAATTCTGATTTTAATTCAGCGTGTGTGTGTGTGTAATATATATATATCTCATTATAGTCAACGATTGTACGCTGTCAAAGCCAATTTTGTCCCCTTTTTTAGGGTGAATTTTTGTACTGTTAAATAAAGGTACAAAACTGGTCTCTTAAGGTACAAATCACAAGGGTACAAATTTGTACCTTTGAGGGTACAGCCCCAGTGACAAGCTATTGTACCCCTGAAGGTACAATTATGTACTTTATTTTCTGAGAGAGTACAAAATTGTCACCAAAGGTACAAATCACAAGGGTACAAATTTGTACCTTTGTACCATTGTACCCCTAAAGGTACAATTTTGTACTTTTTTTTCTAACAGTGCATAGGGCCTTTTTGCACCTTGTCTCTTCGTGTGTTTTCGCTTATTGGATAGCTATCCAATCATCAAAAGACCAATTGTAATGCCCTCCTAAACGTGTTCAAGATGGATTTAAATATGATCACACAAAACACTTTAGAGGGGGCTTGACACACATTTGAAATGAAGCCATGACAGACATGACAGCACAACAACAGGCATCGCCACAGATATGGCCTGCCGCAGATGAGTAGATCTCTTCAGCAAGCCATATAGCCATTATAGTCATTTTGCGGAGACAGATTTATGGGTCCAAGTGTAAAAAGTCTTAAACTGGACAGCTATCTGATCAGTAAAAACACATTAACTCAGCTAACAGAACATTTTGTTGTAAGAACATTCTCTAAATATTCAGTGTTGGTTCTGGGAATGTAAAAAATGTCCAGTTTTCTTGATGTTATAGGAACGTTTTTATAAGGTATGATGTTCCTCAAATGTTCTTTCATCTTAATTTTGATTTAAAAATCAACATTTTAGGAACATCGATTTATAACATTTCAAGAACATGAAAATGTCCAGTTTCCTTAATGTTAGTAGAATGTTATTTAAAGGTTCGTATGATGTTCCTGAAACATTCTTTCAATCATTCAAACAACTTATGCCTCCAGCGCCATCTGGTGACCTCCAGTTTGAGAACCACTGGTTTAATCAATGTGTGATTGACTTGATAGAGTTGTAATGAGTAACGTGTTCTACACAGTATGTTTACATTTAGCCTTTGACATCATACTAGTGCATCCAGAAAGTATATAAGGAGCGCCCAGAGAACATGTCATCCTCTTTTCTTCTTCAGGGACTGTTTGTTTGTAAACAATCTGTTATGGTAAGAATTACTATCATGTCTGAGAAATGTTTCAAGCTTTGTGCCGACCCATATCCTAGATATTTGACACCAGAGGACACACACAATTTGTGCGTTCACAGTTCTTGAGGGAGCTGTTTGCGTGCATTGCGAGCATTTTCCTATGAGGACACTCCGCTCTCGTCTGTCCATTTTCTAAACGGAATAAGGACAGACATCTGTGCCTGGCAGCTTGGGTCCGTCTCGCGCTGAGGCAGAGAGAAGACTCGGGTCATGGCGTTCACAGGTCGAGCTCGCTAAGAGCCTCACGAGAGTGATCTGCTCGACGAGGATGCTATAAGCATTCTAGGATGCAGTGTCTCGTTCTCTGTTCTTAGGGAACCCAAGACATTTTTCCTTGGTTTGATGCATCAGACCCAGTTGAGAAATGTGAAACAGAATCCTGTCAATCTGCAATCATTGGCATATTTAAATGTTTCAAGCATGTTTCTAAAGATGCCCCCCACACACACACAAAATGGAAAAAGATTACAACAGTTTATTTGTACATGAGCAAAGATAGCATGATATGATTATATAATTTTTCTCTAATATAATTGGTCTTTCAAATATGCAATTTAGCAGTCCACCTCTGTTATCTGGTTTATCAGGAACTGGAACATTGTTTACTTAAAAGCATATTTCCTATGCATATAAAACTTGGAATCAGAATAAAATATTAATCCTGCAAGGAAGACGGAATGTTAGTTATGAGTTTTTGTAGCACTCTTACACAGTAATCTGCTGACAGAAGCAAAAAGACAGACTTTCTAAATTTGTTTTCATTGACTTGACATGTGAGTCTTCAGCAAGGCCCCCAGATTACTCAAACTTGTAAAAAAAATAACTGCAATGCACATCCTTAGTTGTCACAGTAGCAACCTGCTGATTAATAACTCTTGTTTTTTTTTTTAGATTTAACTGACCATGAGCTAGCATCATCAATCCCTCCTCCTTATAAATCAGAGTGTCTCTTGTGGTTCTGTCTATCTGTATGTATCGTTGCTGTCTGTCTAGTTTTACCTTTATTTTTCATTGTACTGAATTATTCATCAAAAAGGTGATTGTCTTTCTCTCCATTCCATATACTTTCATATCCAGAGTCTTTGAGGGAAATAATGATTCACTTTTTTCTGAAATGTTTCTGCTTTAACTGGTTTAAATTCTGACAAAACACTCCCACCATATAAAAAATGCAGAAGTGTGATGACTATCGGAACTTCTGCTGACAGTAACGACAGTTCACAGGAGGAACAATAAACATCTACATCCTTATCATTCACGGTAAGTTAATAAATAAAATGTATGAAATGTATGAAATGTACACTCTAAAAAATGTTTGGTTAAAAACAACCCAAGTTGGGTTGAAAATGGACAAACCCAGCGATTGGGTTGTTTTGACCCAGCAGTTGGGTTAAATGTTTGCCCAACCTGCTGGGTAGTTTTATTTAACCCAACAATTGTTTACAAATGTCTATATGTCTGGCTTAAAATGAACCCAAAATAGGTTGGAAATTAAAAATCAGACTCATAATTACTAGAGGCAACAATAATAATCAAAAAGATGAGCATTTATTAATAAGCAATTTAATAAATGTTTATTGTTTAAATATTATTCAAAAAGGTATTAATAAATGTTTGTTTATTAAACATATTAATAAATGTTAATTTCCAACATATTTTGGGTTCATTTTAAGCAAGAAATACAGTAATTTTTAAACAATATTTGGGTTAAATAAAACTACCCAGCAGGTTGGGCAAACATTTAACCCAGCCGCTGGGTTAAAACAACCCAATCGCTGGGTTTGTCCATTTTCAACCCAACTTGGGTTGTTTTTAACCCAGCATTTTTTAGAGTGTATAGATTCAAAAATGTCACTGATTCTAGATTTTCAGTATCAGACAATATAATCAGAACAAATTTAATTTATGGTAAATTTAAAGCAATTTAATCACAGCTTCATTATAATTCAAATAATGTATGAGCACTCCCACATGTTAAGAGTAAAAATACTTAAGATCCTTTTCTTGTCCTGCAGTGGTGATTCATTGAAGGATGATGGCCTCTGTTAAAGAGCTGCTAGTGAACTCATTGAAGGAACTGGTAAAAGATGATCTGAAGGAGTTTCAGTGGTATTTGAAGAATGATGAGCTTATTTCAAATTCTGAGATGGAGAACGCAGATGTTTTAGACACAGTGGATAAAATGGCGGCACATTTTGGAACAGGAAAATCTGTGAAGATTACTGTGAAGATCCTTAGAAAGATGAACCAGAACCTTCTGGCTGAACAGTTAGAGAATGAATTTAAAAAATGTAACTTTGTAATTGCATTCATTAAATTGAAATGAGTGAATGTTTGCAAGTGTGATGGTTTTTGACATAAATAATGACGTAATTGTTGGTTTTCAGCATCATTTATTTTTATTTATTTTTTTGCTCTGCTGTTGTGTTAGTGTAATTTGTCAATGCATTTTCATTTTGTTTATTTTCTCTTGAACAGTTCCGGCTGAGGGAAATATGAAGACCAATGTTGGAGCTGATTCAATACAGACTCGTGGTAAATAATTCTCGTGTAATAATTCTGATTCAATACAGACTCGTGGATCACTGTCTGTACAGTGAAATGCATATTGGACAATTAATTTGGTTCATTCATGATAGTCATATGGAATTGAGCAAAACAGAAAAAATGTCTGACCGTACACTGAATCCAAAAAGACTGAAGAGGTCTAGAAAATACAAAATTTATTTTATAAATTGCATGGTGCAATAAAGTGCAAAGTGTAAGTGAGTTAAAAACAGAGGAGCATGAGTCATATGTAATTCTCATGTAGGTACAAGAGAAAATATACCTGCAAAAAGCAACGACATGACCAAGCTTTGGTTCAATGTTTGATGCTTTAAAGGCCATATTTAAATTAACTTTAAATAAAATAACTGTAATCCATTCATCCATTTGTCTCAAGTAGGGTCACATTGATACTGGAGCTCATGGGCTGTAGACAGGGAAGCATCTTGATCAAATGACCAGTACATCACAAATATACTTTTATACAATTGCTTATAAAATGTACCTGTAGTTGGAACTATCACCAAATTTGCATTGTCAGGGCATGATTACAATGATATATGCAAAAGATCATTTAATTCTTAAAGTGCCCCTATTAGGCTTTTTCAAATATGACCTTTCATGCAGTGTGTAATGTATCTGTCTGTGAATGTAAACAATATCCAAAGTTGTGAAGCTGAAAGTGCACAAATAAAGTTATTGTGTCTCTCTCTGAAAAAAAAGAAAAAAAGAAAAAAGAATTGACTCTGAACAGCCTAAACGGGTCATCAGTAATTCAAATCCCACTTCCGTTATGGCTATGTCACTTTGTAAAACATTTGCCTAATGTGTTAAAGTCAGTGGTTAAAATTACCACAGCGATACAACAGCAGTAACCTTTAGTTGTGTTCTTGTCAATTGCTTCTCAAATCTCTGTGTGGTGAGCATGGGCTTTGCAAAAGGCTAATCCGTTAAGATGGGACAATATCTCTTCATTTAGACCAATGTGCTACTTTTAATCACAACTTGTAAGTATGATTAATCATTTCTGTATATATATTTTTACCAGATGTTCAAAATACATAGAATGAATTCAGGTTGACTGGGACATATTTTCAATTTTTTCACTTTTTTTGATTCCAGGTCATTTCAATGGCAAAAAGTGTCCCAATTACCCTGAATTCACCTTAGTTTTGTGTGTCATGTTGTATAAATAGCGCACCTGTAGATATCTGGCTAACTCATGTTATTACAGTCTTACTGAAATTGTTCTGCAAATCAGCTGTGTGCTTACTATTATAAAACTGTTATCCAATCTGTCAAAAAAAACAAAAAAAAACGGTTAACTCTCTGGGGTTTTAAGATTTTTTGGAGGCCTTTGAGCATGCTGATAACTAATAATATCAACTATTGTATTAGCATGATTTTTGTGATCTCATGCATGCACGTATTATTGCACATCGTGTGAAGAAAATTTTGTATTGGCCTATTTTAAATTATATACAGTAAAAGATTGGACGCATTACTATTTTTAATGTTTTTGAAAGAAGTCTAATGCTCATCAAGCTTGTGTTTATTTTAACAAAAATACAGAAAAAAAACAGCAATATTGTGAAATATTAATACACAGCAAGAACTGCAGTGTTAAATTAACTCTCCTGGGAGTATATGTGAGACCATACTCAAGAGTGTTAAAGTGTTAAAATAAGAGTGTTAAATGAACACTGAAGCGGTGTTAAAGTTAATGAGTTAATTAAGTGATTAACAGTGATGATTGACCATTATTGAAGATACTTGATGTTAACAAGCAGAATCACCAAAGGAGAAAATCAAAAATTTCTAAGTCACCATCATGGAGATTGGTGTTTGTTTTAGTTGGGCTCTTGTCCCTTGACTTTTTAAAATAAAATTTTGTTTGGGCTGTTTAACTGAGTTATAACAACCAGACAAACAAATGGAAAAAATGATCAGGTGGTGTTGGTTATGATTTCATATGATCATTATTTGATCTGAATCACTGAACTCATTTAGAGCCCAATCTCTGAGTTAGATTCACATTATTGATTACAGCAGCACTGTGATTCTACAGCAGAAAATCTGCTTTCTCCATATAATCTGAAGGATTTTTCAAAAGTTGTTCTGATTTAAAAAATTAAATATAGTAATTTCAGGCACACACAGATATCAAGAATCAGCCTGTGAATCTCAACAGTGGTGAGAATAATAAACCATGTTGCAGTGCATTCTGGGTGCCACCAATCAAAATTCATCCATGGCTCCCATCATGCATTGCTGCATGAATACATTATGAGCTGAATTGTCTTAGTAATTTCCTTTATTCTCATATTTTATTTTGTTCTGTTTATGCAACTTTTTAGTAGCTTGTTTTCTAATGTTCAGAGTTGATCTGTTGATCAGAATAAGTTGCTTGTCACCGTCGTTGAGATTCACAGGCTGATTCTTGATGTCTGTGTGTGCTCTTTTTTTGCTCAGAACAACTGTTTGTGAAATTCTTCAGATAATATGGAGAAAGCTGATCTTCTGCTGTAGAATCACAGTGCTGCTGTAATCAATAATGTAAATCTAACTCAGAGATTGAGCTCTAATTGAGTTCAGTGATTCAGAGCAAATAATGATTATGTGAAAACATAACCAACTCCACCTGATCATCTTATCTCTTTGTTTATCTGGCTGTTGTGATTTAGTTACAGCAACCAAACAAAATTATATTTTATAAAGTTAAGGGACAAGAGCCCAACTAAAACAAACACCAATCTCCATGATGGTGACTTAAATATTGTGATTTTCTCCTTTGGTGATTCTGCTTGTTAACATCAAGTATCTTCAATAATGGTCAATCATCACTGTTAATCACTTAATTAACTCATTAACTTTAACACCGCTTCAGTGTTCATTTAACACTCTTATTTTAACACTTTATCACTCTTGAGTATGGTCTCACATATACTCCCAGGAGAGTTAATTTAACACTGCAGTTTTTGCTGTGTAAAATTTAAATGAATGGTTTTCTACTTGAATATACTTTAAAATATAATTTATTTATTTGATGCAAAGCTGAATTTTCATCATTGTGAACAAGTTTCATTGATGTGGGACTTTACATAGTTGCTATTTTACAGTAAACACTTCAAAATCTGTCCAAAACAGCCCAAAGAAATCTTGTTTATTTAAACAATCTTTTTGCAGTTAAATATTCACAGACACTAGTCTATATCACGATTAGAATAAAGGTTTTAAGAATACAGAACTTACCATTCACAATCCTTGGCTTGATCCTCAAAATAGAACTGAATCCAGTGGTACTCTTCCTCTGAGGTAAATTCTTCTAGCATCATTCCTCACTGCATCTCAAAGCGTTTAAAAATGTATATACATCTGACTAAAGTTGATACTTTTTTTTTTCTTTTTTTTTTGATTTGAGAACAGCGGGCGGCAGTGACAGCTTACATTGATAGATCGCCTCTGAATTTGCATCTAGTGTGCACTCCGTGGGCGTGGCCGCATTAGTGAATTATGAGATGACTTGCTAATGACTGACATCTCTCTCTTTTCAAACAGATTACATAAGCAGAGAATGTTTGTTTTTGATTTGACTTACGTGAATTAAAACCTGACATTTCAACGTTTTTTTTTTGGACATATGTCTCATGTTTGTGTGATAAGTATTCACTAAGTTACAGTTAATTTTCTGAATACTATCAGATTGGACTTTATTCAGAGAGAGACTGCAGCCCACGGATCATGTCAGTTTTCTTTATTTTGTAAAAAGCACAACATTTTGTTTTTACTGTGAGTGAACCCAAATAAAAGAAGACATTCTATAGTTTTAATTGATTTATTATTTTTGTCTCTATATGACAAAAGATGACGGAGTATTTTAAAGGAACACTCCACTTTTTTTGAAAATAGGCTCATTTTCCAACTCCCCTAGAGTTAAACAGTTGAGTTTTACCATTTTCTAATCCATTCAGCCGATCTCCGGGTCTGGCGGTACCACTTTTAGCATAGCTTAGCATAGTTCATTGAATCTGATTAGACCGTTAGCATCTCGCTCAAAAATGACCAAAGAGTTTCAATATTTTTCCTATTTAAAGCTTGTCTTTTCTGTAGTTACATTGTGTACTAAGACCGACGGAAAACGAAAAGTTGCTATTTTCTTGGCTGATATGGATAAGATCTATACTCTCATTCCAGTGTAATAATCAAGGAACTTTGCTGCTGTACCATGGGTGCAGCAGGTGCAATGATATCATGCAGTACCTGTGACCCCCTGCTTGCACAGGGAGCGTGCCTTGCAACCGTGGAGACATTTGTAAGAGATGCTGCGTAATATCATTGCTCCTGCTGCACCCATGGTACAGCAGCAAAGTTCCTTGATTATTACTCCGGAATGAGAGTATAGTTCCTATCCATATTGGCCTAGAAAATCACAACTTTTCATTTTTCCGTTGGTCTTAGTACACAATGTAACTACAGAAGAGTCAAGTTTTAAATGGGAAAAATATTTTTGAGCGAGATGCTAACGGTCTAATCAGATTCAATGAACTATGCTAAGCTATGCTAAAAGTGGTACCGCCAGACCCGGAGATCGGCTGAATGGATTTGAAAATGGTAAAACTCAACTGTTTAACTCTAGGGGAGTTGGAAAATAAACCTATTTTTAAAAAAAGTGGCGTGTTCCTTTAAGTTGATTTTGCTGCTATGTGAAAAAAACGACCTTTAAGGGTTAATGCAGTAATACAGTTCCCACATTTTCACCTCAATAATTTAGAAACATAAACATCAGTTTGTTGATGGACAAACACTTATGACTTGTTAATGTGAATGTAGAGGAATTACTGTCACAGCATCTCATAATGTACAAGAAATACTTTATTGATAAATCTATATTATGAGAAAATTAAAAAAGTGTATTTTTTTTGTTGATGCATATAAACCTGTTGAAGGAGACCTGTTTAAATTAGCATAATAGTGGTACTTTAATGCAAAATTTGGTCAATATTTTTTTTTTTAAAATATTCTAAATTGAAACCAAGCATTTGATTCGCCACAAGCCATGGCATTTCAATGACTTTGTAAGCTGTTCTGCCAGGGTGGAATTTTCATAATCTGTATTACAAAAAAAGACAATGTATCCTCATTTCCCTCTATTCCTCTTTCTCAAAGGCTCAATTGCAGAGGACAGTGATGCTGATTACAGAAAGATCAGCCTCAGACTGAAGAACAAATTACAAGAGGACTACAAGCGAATATTGGTTGGTAATTCTCAGACGGGTCATCGAGAATACCTGAATGATATTTACACTGATCTATATGTGGTGGAGAATGAAACTGGAGGAATAGTGAGTGAACACGAAGTGAGACAGATCGAATCAAATCACAACCAGTTTTCTGCCAAGAACACACCAATCCAGTGCAATGACATATTTAAAGATCATATGGGTCGACTAAACAAAAAAGTGCTGACGATGGGCATTGCAGGGGTGGGAAAAACCATATCTGTTAATAAATTCATTCTTGACTGGGCTGAAGGAAAAGAAAATCAAGATATACTCTTCATATTTCCACTCCCATTCCGTAGACTGAATATGATTACAAAAAAATACAGTCTCATGGGACTGCTTAACAAATGTTTCTTCAGATGTCCTGAAGAACTACCCTCTCTTCCTAAAGGTGACTGTAAGGTCATGTTCATCTTTGATGGGCTGGATGAATGCCGCTTCCCTTTGAGCTTTAAAAAGAGTGACATATTTATGGGTGTTCATGAAAAAATGACAGTGAGTACAATAGTTACAAACTTGATAGAGAGAAATCTGGTTCCCTCTGCTCTCATCTGGATCACATCCAGACCTGCAGCAGCCGGTCTCATACCCCGAGATCACATTGATCAGGTGACAGAGGTGCGAGGATTCAATGATGAGCAAAAAGAGCAATACTTCCATAAAAATGGCAGTCCTGAAGTTGCTCAAAACATCATCCGTCACATCAGGAAATCCAGGAGTCTGTACATCATGTGCCACATCCCCGTCTTCTGCTGGATCTCTCTCACTGTTCTTCAGCCTCTACTGGGTCGAGAGAGTTATGACAAAACACCAACAACTCTCACAGAAATGTACACAAACTTCTTACTTTCTCAGCAGCAACAGATGAAAACAAAATACTCCAATCCTGAGCCTAAAGCCAAAGCCAAGACTTTTGAACAGATTCTTCTGAAGCTTGGAAAACTGGCCTTTAATCAGCTACAGAAAGGTAATCTGATTTTCTACAAAGAAGATCTTGAGGAGTGTGGACTAGATGTCAGCGAAGGGTCAGTGTACTCTGGGTTATGCACTCAGATATTTCAGACGGAAAAAGCTGTTTCAGAGAGAAAGGTTTACAGCTTCATACATCTCAGTGTCCAGGAGTTCCTTGCTGCTCTCTATGTGTTTTTCAAATACAAATGTTCTGGAAGAAACCCATTTCTTCAATCTTGGACAGAACAACTGACATGGAAACTCTCCAAAACATCATTAGTTAGCCTTCACAAGTCTGCAGTAAACAAGGCTTTACAAAGCAAGAACGGACACCTGGATCTTTTCCTCCGGTTCCTCTTAGGTCTCTCACTGGAGTCCAATCAGAGTGACCTGAAGGAACTGCTGCCAAGATTAAAGCTAAAAACAGAGAATGTCAAAGGCACTGCTGAATATATCAAAAAGACAGTAGAGAAGGAGAAATCAGTAGAGAGGACCATCAACCTCTTCCACTGTCTGAGTGAACTGAAAGATGACTTTATGGAGGACATCCAGAATAATCTGAACTCAGGAAATCTTTCAGCACAGCATCTCTCCTCTGCTCAATGGTCAGCTCTAGTGTTTGTGTTGCTAATGTCAGAAGAGACTCAAGAGAAGTTTGAACTGCAGAAATACAGCTCTGATGAAGCACTGATGAGACTACTGCCAGTGATCAAAAACACCAGGAGAGCACTGTAAGTCATATTTACATTTATTTAAATACATGGATAGTAATTTTAATTGGTCCCTAATTGTACAGGGGTGATGTGGACCAAACAGTAATGCAGAGGTGCCCAATCATCTTTCCAGTGATCTACCTTCCTGCGTATTTCAATTCCAACCATTATTCAGAACACCTGTATGGGATTAAATTACTGCATAAAGTATTCCGGTCATGGATCAAAAAATAATAAGTGTGAATCAAAAATGTAAAAACGCATCTAAAAATATATTGCACCAACTAAAAAACGAATGCAAAATGATCAAAATAGCAAACAATGTGGTCACAGATCAAAATATAATAAGCGTGAATCGAAAAATTAAAAGCCATTTAAAAAAGAATAACAAACATGAATCAAAACTTTAAACACATTAAAAATTGTATTGCACAAATCTTAAACTTATGTTTATGTGTTCTTAAATGTTGTTTTCCTTGCTTTTATTACTCTGTACCTTGTGCTCTCTTACATTTTCTGCTCATATTTTGCTCTTTTGTACGATTGTGGTATTTTTCTCTTTGCTCTTCTTTCTAAGTTCTCTGTTTGCTTAACCAAATGTTGCAGTTTGAGTTTCATGTAAATTAGGGCGAGCTTAAGCGTCACCATTGGTCCACCAGTTCTAGATTGACAGCTCCTCCTCTAGCCAATCAATCGAAGAGAGGGAGATGACATCACTTCAATGCGACTCATGGCTACTGATGCTTACACTCATACAGTGGAAGATAGTTTAATTTGAAACTTTACAAGGACTTTTAAGCTGTAAAGTTATCTGAACTATGGACATATACAAATAATTAACCCCTTAAGCCCAAAATGTCCTGTTGGCGGGACACCCCCTCAGTGGTGTAGCGGATGGGCACACACTGCGAAGGTGGGTAGAGTATCCAAATCTGTACTCAAGTAAAAATACAAGTACTTACAGAAATATTTACTTATTAAAATAAATATTTACTTATTAAGTAAAAGTAAAAGTAATAATCT